>JAEIFJ010001615.1:0-31321 GCA_018903435.1 Leucophenga varia
TAATTTGGCTAATGGGCTCCAATGTGAAATCAGATGAGCCACGCCCATTTGGTATAGCCCCCATACAAACTTTCCGCCCATTTTCGAATTTTTGTATGAAAATTGTTTTTATTTATTCATGTATTTACTCCATATTGGGTAAAAACTCTTCCAATATCATGGTGCCACTCCCATTTTTAGGTGTGTCTCCATACAAACTTACCGCCCATTTCCAGATATTTTCGAGAAATATGTTGTTATACATATCTGTATTTTAGCTCAAAATTTGAAATTAAAATTGTGTGTAAACTTGGGTGACCACTGATGATTACACATTAACTCTTTAAAGATTCGTGTGACGGGTATTTAAGCTTCGGTTCTACCGAAGTTAACGTTTTTTCTTGTTTAAACATCTGTTTGTCATAAAATGTGTTTTTCCTAGCAGCATACTGTAAACATCTGATAGTCATAAATATTGTATTTTTCTAAGAGAAGCATGTATACATCTGTTACTCATAAATATTATAAGGTCCATTTATTTTGAAATGTAAAATAGTATATAAGGCAAACATATTTTGAGTAAAGTATCATTTGCATATTTCGTATAAAACAACACGCATGTTGTTTCATTAATGTAAATTTTCTCATTTTAAGCCAAACAATAAGTTCCAAGTGCTTATTGTTTGCATTTAGTCGTAATCTCACAAAGCAATTTAATTGCACTCCAAGCCTATATGCTTGTGTGTGTATCAACATTTTTTTGCTCCCTGTTTGATTATATACATAGGTGTTGTCGAATAAACAAACTGTATACCTAGAATTTTTGTGGGATCCTAAAAATCTGAATCTTGGGTCAAAAAACTGGTTTCCTTAGAGTTGAATCCCTCTAAAAACCAGTGTTCATCCCTGGCTCGTTTCCTATCATTACGTATTGTCCCATTAAGTGTAGTTACTCCCAATAGGACAATAAAGTTCTGGGCATATTAGGGAAGTTGCGGCCACCTTCCTGGCAAGTGCGTCTGCTTGCTCGTTACCTGGGATGTTTGTTTGTCCTGGCACCCACAACAGTTCTATCCTGTTGTTTTGTCGTAGAACATTTAAGGTGGCTATAGCCTCTTGTACTAGTTTAGATTTTACTGTATCAGACTGTAGCGCCTTAAGAGCTACCTGGCTGTCTGATAGTATTGCTATGTCGCAGTTATTCTAGTTCCTGCCAATATGGATATGCGCGCAACGAATTGTCGCGCAGATCTCTGCCTGGAAGATGCTAGTGTACCTACCCATGGATTCCCAGAGTTTAGTTCTTGGGCCAGCTACTCCTTAACCGGCGCCTTCGTCAGTGAGTGATCCCTCTGTATACCACTTGATGGTGTGTGGTTTTTTCTTGTTTGCGTTTTCAGATGTCCAAGTCTTCTGGCTTCTTGGTTACAATGTCCATAGTCATAGACAAAAGTTGAGATCCTCCCGTCTACGTTGACAGGTGTTTCTTGCAGGAGGTAGATGCAGTTTTGTCTACATCTAGTGGTGTCAAGACTAGAAGTGCTTCAAGTGCTGCTGTAGGACAGGTACGTTTCGCCCCTGTGATGCCTATGCATGCTAGTCGTTGTAGTGACTAAAGTTTTCTTTTGGTCGTGACTTGGTTAGATATATCACCCCACGCAACTGTCCCACATAGGAGTAGAGGTTTGACTATCATTTTGTATAGCCATAGCATGGTACTGGGTTTGCAGCCCCATAATTTTTCTGCTTATTTCCTGAATATAAACAGGGCCTTAGTGCGTCTTCGAATTACATCATCTGTGTGACCGCTTTGCTAAAAGGTTTTTCCACACCTCTCAGTACAACCGCCTTGTGTGTTAGTACTTTATACTTCATAGTGAATTGTACAATGACGGATTTGGCCGGATTTATACTTAGTCCGAACTCCCTGCACCACTCTTGAGTTATGCTTAGCCCCTTGTTGATTATATCGCAGAGGGTTTCTTCATATTTTCTTTTTGCAATGATTTCAATGTCGTTCGCATAACCCTGGCATTGCTATTTAATCTAGTTAGTAGACTGCCTACTACCAGACTCTATAGCAAAGAATTTAAGTAAACACTTAGCCCTTGAATTTGAGTCCGTGCTTGCCCTTAGCTTATGGGCGTTTTCGTCGCAGCCTACAATTACCTGGACGCCTCGTCTGTTGCACAGTTTTACCAGGCCTTAAAGTTCTACTGGTGGTGAGGGGTTCTCGGCCGCACAATAGGCTGAGGCTATAAAAAACCTGCCTCTGGCTTCCTTCAATTTCTAACTCGGTGGATATTGGCCCGCAGTCATGAGTTAGATATTCTGAGAGTACAGTATAGTTAATGTCATTTCGAATTATTAGGCAAGCTCTAGGCTTTTCCTGCATACAATCGCATATTTGTGTTCCTTCTGTATAAGCCATTTATCCGGCCTTCGTGGCACCAGGGGTCCCAAGGTGTTGTTTGGTAAACGTCCTTGCTATAACAGCTACGCTTATCTTGATGGCTATCCACTTACTCTGCAAAGAGTTTTGTATCCTCATCCTGTATAAGCATCTCCGCTTCTTGTAGTTCTTGCGGAGAGAGCTTAGCACTTTCATCCTCAACCTAGATGACATCTGAGTTCATGGACGTCGGGGAGGTGGATCGCTCCATCTTATACCCCGTATCTTCGGATGTAGATTCCGGCATCTCACGGGAGATATTTTCCTCTAACTCATCTTCTTCAGCTGCCTCCGATAATGCTCCTTCCGGCACTGCTGCTTCCTTCTCCGCCTCCTGTCCTTACGCTTCCAGAGGTCGTAGACAAAGCCGTACCGGAATCGGATCTTCAATCCGTTCTTGACAATTGTCTGCCTCGTCGCGTCATAAATTCCAACTTCAAGGAGTTGACCGTTGCTCTCCTTCCGTGCGGAAATTTCTTTTCACGACTGGGTGTTGAGGAGGTTTATTGCTTCTATGAGATTAAGAAGCATCCCGACTTTCCAGTTCGTGCACCTTGGTAGGAACACGTGGACTATTTCTGTTGAGGGAATATTCTCATCGGTAAGCGTCGTTAGAATTGGTCCTTACCAGTCCTTGAGAATTGGAGCGTGATTCTGTACGCATTATGTTGTGATGCGGTCGGCGAAGTCAATAAACAGCATCTTGGACCCTTGGTACTGACTTACTGCTTTTCCCCTTATACATAGCCTTGTGACCGTGGCTTTTGCCTCGTCATGAACTGAATCCAGCTGTTCGCGTTATAAACTATTTACGTACATCTAAAGTATACGGTAGCGCCACGCAAACATATATTTGTCTTACGCTTCTCCGAGTCTACATCTGCAAACGATATTTTGGAGTTTATTACTTCACAGAGCTTTATTACTTCTTTAAGTGTAGTTGTGCACAAATTCAACTTCATTTATTAAAAATTTATTATTACTGAAACTTGGTTTGAACCAAAAATTTCAGATCCAGAAATTTTATCAAATAACTATTAAATTTAATGGAGGATTGTAACATGCGTAAGTGTGGTGGAGTGCTTATTTCGATTAGAACAAGCCTTACTTCAGAACAATATTGCGACGGTACTTCAACTGATATTTAATTTGTATGTGTAGTTAGTCGCTTTTGGTACTGTAGAATATTCATTACTTGTTCTTATTTTTCGCAAGCATCTAATGATAACGTTTATCAGATGCACGGGTATGCTATTCAAACTGTTGCGAGTACTTTTCAAGCAAATGATTACTTTATCGTTGCAGGTGATTTTAATTTACCTAGGATGTCATGGATAAATTGAGAACACTCGTCTTTGTTGATACCATCAATAAATTTAAATTTTTCAACACAATTTTCAGCATGTCATTTCATCAAATACCTTATATTTCTGTCGTGAAAAGGAAAAAGTGCTTAAGTCGACTTACGCAAAAATTGAGATAAGAATACTACACTATTCTCCGTATTTGAATTATTTTTTTACGATTTTTCAGAAAGACATTGAAAAAGTAATTTTCGCTTAATCTTAAATTCCAAATTATTTTAAACTTAATAAGTGCTCCCCTGCAAAACGGTAAAATCAGAATTAAGCCGTTTTCCTTTTGACCACTTATTTGTTGATAGAACTTTAAATGTTGAAGTTTCTAGAACTTCTCGGTCTCATTTCCTGAAGATATATATCACCCAACGCTTAAATTGCTTGTAAATATAACCAATACATCGGAGATCGGGGTTCTTTGCTAAGCATAATTCTTTATTGCTTGGTACTGACTGGCCTTATATTTTTGAAAATCTTGGTACTGTAATGTGTCTTATGAGGTTTTACAACATTACTTTGAGTTTGTGTTATTTAAAAAATATTAAGTCGCGCTATTATAAATGTTTTATTAAGTCAAGAAATGCTCAAACTTATACATATGCAAATATGCAGTAGCACGGGCTAATTTTCAATCTGCTAACAGACTATCCTACAAAGTATATTTACTCAACATAAAATGTAATACTCGAAAAGATTTTAAATCTTTTTAATAATTTCGTTAATTCGAAACGTAAATCGTTCTCTATTCGTTTTAATATGTTTTTGAGAATCGTACTGCGGCATCTTCGAAAGATGCATCAAACTTATTTGCTGAATTTTTCCAATCAGTTTACTCTGCTATTAGCTACTGCAGAAATTTCAATAACTCTGGTATTTTACATATGAACAATATATGTGATCCTATTGCATCTAATGATCTAATACTAAATCACTGACTTGCTCTTAAACTTATTTTTTCAGGACCCAATAATGTACCTTCTGGTGTGTTCAAAATATGTGCATTTTCATTGTGTACTCCTTTAAAGAAATCTTGTGTACCAAAAATTTTGAAAGTCTTTCATTACAGAGGTATATCTAAGTTATGTGCAATACCTAAACTTTTTGAAAAAATCAACACCGAACAACTGCAATTTGCATGCAAACCTCTTTTTCTCCAGCCCAGCACTGTTTTTCTGAAAAATCGATCAGTGTCTATTAATCTCTTAGAATTAACATCTTTAGTAAATCTGGGCTTTACAAAAGGTTTAAAAACAGATGTGATTTATACAGATTTTAGCAAGGCATTCGATTGTGTCCTATCAATTTTTGTTTCACAAAGTACGAGTATGGTGTCTAGGTTTTTCATCGAACTTGTTACATTTGATTTCTCGTGTCTCGATTCGCGCACACAATGTGTAGTTTTTGACTCTTGTATTTCAAACAGAATTGAAGTTCTTTCTGGTGTGCCTCTGGGTAGTCACCTTTGACCACTTCTGTTTATACTTTTCATAAATGATCTTCCAGATATTATATATAACAGTCATACGTTAATGTATGCTGACGATGTCAAACTTTGTTTGAGTTACATTTGTCCTGCTGGTCATGGCTTTTTGCAAAGTAATCAATATGAGATTCATCGCTGGTGTCAATGCAACGGCTTAGTCCTTAACTGTACCAAGTGAAAAGCTATGTTGTTTGCTCATATAAACCCTTTTTTATCTACATACCTTATTGAAAAGACGGTCCTTGAATGGCTTTCTTCTAATAATGGCGTTGGTGTTATATTTGACACAAAACTTTCGTTTGCAACTCACATTGACGTTATTTGCAACAAGGCAATGGGTTAACTTGGGGTTTTTTAAACGTTGGTCGAAAGAGTTTTATGATCCGTGCATCACTAAGTTATTATTTATTTGGTTTATCAAGCACAGTTAGAATCTGTTCAAAAACAGTTTCTACTCTTTCCTTTACGTAATTTGGGCTGGAATCCAAATGTAAATTTGCCTCCATATACACATCGATTAAACCTAATTGATCTGCCCACACTGGAATAACGTAATAATATATTAGGAGTTTTATTCATCCAGAATCTTAAATCTGGGGAAATTTATTCACCTTACTTACTACAGCTGTTGAATTTTTCTATTCCAAATATGTTTACGAGAAATTATTCACTGTTCTACCTAAAGACTTGTACGACTAATTATGCATGCAACTATCCCTTTCGCGTTCTTTAATAATAGTTATTATAATTTAAATCTAGTCTCTCCAGACCTCCGTTAACATCTTGTGCATAAAGCTTTGCAAGGTCGTAATGTGTAAATGTCACGTTTTTGTATAAATTTTTTAAATCTACGCCCCAAAACACATGGAAATAGGTGGGTTAGAGAGAATAACATTTTTGGAGAGAACTAGTGTAATCAAATAAATAAACAAACAAATATAAAACAAGGAAAAATGTTAGCTTTTTTGAAACTGAAGCTTAAATACAAGTCACACGAGTCTTTAAATAGTTTGTGTGATCATCAATGTCTTAGATAAACTTCGAGATGGGATGGAAGGGTATAATTGGTCTGATACAACTCAATATTTATTTAGACACAAAATTAATACACAACTTTAAGCAAATAACACTAGTTTACAAATATTGGCAAAATTCCATGGGATCTGTTCTGTTTGTGGGAGTAGTGAATAAATTTTGGACTTAAGCCCCTCAATCCACACTCGGTCAAATGCCTGGGCGACATCCAAAAATATAGCGCAGCAGTATTCACGTCGTTCAAATCCAGTCTTTATTTCGTTTGTGATACGGTTACCTTGCTCAATGGTGCCATGCTTTTCGCGAAACCCAAATTGGTGATTGGGGATGATACCATGTATATGTGTCTTAAGTTTCGAAAGCAGTATTTTCTCAAAAACTTTAGACAGGCAAGATAAGAGACTGATGGGCCTGTATGACGCCGCTTTGGTTTTGTCTTTGCGGGGTTTCGGGATCATAACAATGGTTGACTTCTTCCATTGAGATGGGAAGTGTCCAAATACGAATATTGCATTGAAGATTGTAGAGATGTGCTTTCTAGCGCAGTTGGGAAGTTCCATGATCATCTTAGGGGTGATCAGATCATGCCCTGCGGCTTTTTTGGGATTCAGTTGGGTTTTAACTATGTTATTGACTTCTTGTGCATTAACTCTGATGGGTTCAGAGTCAATTGTAGTATGATGAGGTGGAACCATAAATCCATTCGTTGACGGGTTTGGTTGAAAAACGTTTTTGAGGTGAGTTGAAAAAAACGTTAGCTTTTCTTCATCACTGCGAGAACACATTCCAGTTATGTCTCTAAGGGGCATAGAGGCAACAGAGTGTGGTTTTATGCTTCTATGCGCCTTCCACAGTGGAAATTTGTTACTTGTTGGGGAGAGACGTGTGATATACTGTATTTGCGCAAGCTTATCTTCTTGTTTAAGGGCTTTGCTAAGATTACGAGTTGCGATTTTTAACCTTTCAATCTGACTATTAGTCATATTAAAGTTCGCAGAGGGATAAGAACTTGATTTTGGGGTCGAATGTAAGGCTGCACCAACAAGTAGCGATTTCCAAAGGGTGTAGCCGGGTTTTCATGTAAAAAGTGCCCCCTAACGATATTGAATATCCTTAAATGAGGATAGCCCTTGATTTGAGAAATATTTCTGTATACTTAGTTTTCCGATATCGGCGATATTAAGGAAGATATAGCGACAAACATGTTTTTAGTATTTATTTTTTTCTGCTCACTGAGTTGGAAAAAAGTTTTGATGAAAAATTTTTTATTTTCTTAAAATTCATATCTATCTTTAAAAATTTAAAAAAAAAACTTTTCGGTCAAAAATTCTATCAAAAATTTTTTTTTAAGATTTTAATTGATGATTTTACCATGATACTTTAAAGTTACACCTATGAAATTTTCAGAAGATATTCCTTTGTTTGTCTACTTTGACACATAAAATTTTCAAAGTTCTCGATTTGGTGGAACATATTTTTAAAAATTAAAAATCAAAAATTAGTCTTTTTTCCTATGATATATAATATTACACATACTAGCATTGCCAGCACTCAAAATTGTATGTATGCACAGAAAGGCTTAGCGTAAGGTCGCCTTTGTGTGATTGCCGTCGGCACATCAGCATTTTTTAGCGAACTTTTTTTTTAATTTTATTTAATTTGCTTATTTGTTTTGAGTCTGTAATAATTTAGGGTGTTAGATGTCTTATATGTTATTGTAAAAAATATAAAATATATAGTACATTCATATTAAAATATATATTAGATTAAACAAATAATTAAATATGTCAAAACATGTATTTCTTTTTATTATCCAGCAACAAAAGCAAGTACCATGCACATACGCATATTGCGCTCTCACTCTCTTTCTCTCTTTATGTTCTCAGTGTTCTTTGACTTCTTCATAGTTTATACCCCGAACACGCGTGGTGTGAACGAAAAGGATTCGTTGAGAATATATGTACATATATTAGAAAAAAATTACCTGTTTTTCATTCATAGATATTTGTGATATGCGACTCCTTTTTATATGATCGTACGCTTACGTACCTTACGCTAAGCCTTTCTGTGCATACATACAATTTTGAGTGCTGGCAAGCAAGTGTAATATTATATCGTATATCATAGGTAAAAGACTAATTTTTGATTTTTAATTTTTAAAAATATGTTCCACCAAATCGAGAACTTTGAAAATTTTATGTGTCAAAGTAGACAAACAAAGGAATATCTTCTGAAAATTTCATAGGTGTAACTTTAAAGTATCATGGTAAAATCATCAATTAAAATCTTAAAAAAAAAATTTTGATAGAATTTTTGACCGAAAAGTTTTTTTTTTAAATTTTTAAAGATAGATATGAATTTTAAGAAAATAAAAATTTTTTCATCAAAACTTTTTTCCAACTCAGTGAGCAGAAAAAAATAAATACTAAAAACATGTTTGTCGCTATATCTTCCTTAATATCGCCGATATCGGAAAACTAAGTATACAGAAATATTTCTCAAATCAAGGGCTATCCTCATTTAAGGATACTCAATATCGTTGGGGCACTTTTTACATGAAAACCCGGATACACCCTTCGTAACTGCGTTTTCGATATCTGTTATACTGTTGATTATTGGGTATAGATCAATATGAGTGCTTACGTATTTTTTGTATTTGAGCCAGTTTGTGTTATACGATGTGATCATACTGGGTTTTTCTAAAGTTTGTGGATGATCCAGCAGGCGAAAATAAATTGGAGAGTGATCCGATGAAAGATCTGCAAGGGATTTGGCAGATATTAGGCCTCTTGAATATTTCGAGTAATGCCAAAATCTATAAGATACGGGATCTTCCTTGGATCTGTTGGCCAATATGTGGGACTACATGGAGATACATAGTCAAGCTTATTTCGAGTGTTTATCATAGCACTGTAGTGTTGGTTGCCATTTTTGATTTACTAAGCGAGAGCCCCAGGGCGTGTGTTTGGCGTTGTAGTCTCCTGCTGCTAGAAAACAAAGTCCTCGAACTCTATTTCAAGTATCAAGTATCTTGGGGGCAGTAGACAGCCGATAGAGTAAGATCACCACGGTTTGTTTGCATACTTATTGAAGTAGCTTGGAGATAGCTACTTGCAAACGTGTGTAGGAAGTGATGCTTGATGCGACTTCTAATAAGCATACCCGTTCCACCATGGGCCTTGCCATCCGGGTGATTTGTGGTGTAAAAATTATATCGGGTATTTGAAAGTTGTGATTATTAGTAAGATGCTTTTCTACGAAAAGCATAACATCAATATCTCTATTGAATATTAATTGAGACAACTCATGTTTATGCCGAGAAACACCGTTAGCATTCCAGAGACAAATATTTAGAGACCGCATTATTTATTGTGTTGAGCTGCAAGCATTTGGATCAATGTATTTTGATTCCGCATGAGCTCTTGCATCGTGCTTTGCATGAAAGACATGAAATTCATCATGTGTGAGGCGTATTAATTGTTTGAGCTTGAGGAACCGTTAAGGGATCGGTTTCAGTATTTGGAGCAGAAGGGCTTAGACCAGATTTCAATACGCCAGCAAAAGACAAGCCAGGGGAGGTAGTATTGCTTACAAAACTTTGGGCTGAGCGTACAGTTACGATTTCTGGTTGCGAGCGAGCTGAGGTTATCTTTTGGTTTAATCTGCTTTTTAGCTCCTTTAATACCGGACAACATCTATACTTGGCCGTGTGGTTACCACCGCAGTTGCTGCACTTTTTAATATTGGGATCAGATTTATTTGCTGTACAGAATGCCGTGTTATGGAGATCTACACATGCACGTTTTCGTGTGTCCGTATTCTTGGCAATTAGTACATTGAACTGGGTTGTTGCGTTTATGTGGCTTTTCCACAGTAATTCTGCGGTGCAACAAATAACGTAATTTATAGATTGGGTGAACCTCATTGCGTTTAAGTGAATGAGTTTCTTGCTCTAGTTCAACTTTGAACATGGGTTGGGGTACTTTGTTCTTGTTGATAATATTGATGGCTACTTTGGGTTTAAAACCAAGTTCTATGGGACTATGTAGAAATCGTTGTTGCCTATGAGTTGAGTTAGTTTGACAACAAGTGCGTTTGAGCTTTTTTTCACTTACGAATATTGGTGGGGGTTTAACGACTTTAACATCGCTTTCTTCAGACTTTTTAGCTTCAGTAGTTGCATTGTCGCTTAGAGGGAAAAATTTATTATTGCTTAATGTGGATGTAGCTACGGATTTTCCATTATTTTTGTTAATTTTGTTTTTGTTTCCATTCTTAGTCACTTGAGGACAAAGTTTGCGTTTAATTTGTATGTAGCGATCAATGCCTGTCTGCACTGCCGCACGAGATTTTGTGTAGATTTCTTTTTGTCGCTGTCCGTTTTGAAATTGAGATTGCGGATAATTAGTAGTGTAGATTTTGTTATTTATAACTTTTGACATTGCGGCAGAGACAGCAGGTGTTTTTGAGGAAAGAGATGTTGCTGCTGTTATTGGAATTTTTAGGATGCATATGTAAGAGTATTTGAACCCATAGTAGTGGGAATAGTGAATATACCATTATCAGAGAGCGTGGGTGTTACACATTGCGCAGCCCAATAAAGAGATGCTTGTTGCGCTTGAGCAAAAATATTGTTTGCATTTGGTTGGGATGGAAATGTAACAGAGAGTGGCTCTGAGGCCGTGAGGGATGATGCTTTATTTAAGAGTTTTTTTTTTTTTTTTTATACTCACTGAGTTATCCACGGTTTACTCACATTACCTTTCTTTGTCGTTAGTGAACAACATGGTATGGATGGAGAGGCCGATCGTGCTCTCTCGCCATGCAGTGGTGGAGGGAATAGTGACGCATTTTTTTCTATTTCCGGGAAATGGAGGGCTATATATGAGAAATAGGCATTACGCCTGTTCACGTCACTTAAAAGGCGACGTCGCTCATCTTGATCAGCGTCTTTAGCGCTCATCACCGCGTTTCTTGTGTTGTTAATTTTCGCGTAATTTAATTTTTAATATAGAAAAATAACAAAAAAAAGTTTATAAATTGTGTGCAGATTTATTCCACAAATATTTTGTTATATGCAAACACTGCACATTTGCTTGGGCACTGTTTTTGTTTATTATAATTAATTAGTTTTAGAAAAAATCACATATAATTAATGAATAATACGAAGGAACACTTTCACTCGCGGCGGCATTTGGATATGGGTTGGAAGATATTTTCTTTCTCTACACGACGATATGCTATTTGTAAATCGAATGAATGGTTTTTGTATACCAAGCGTCGAAACACGGAAATAATTGTACTTTTCATGCTTTTTTAAAAAATGTTAGTTTTTAATCCTAATTTTGCAGGAAATAAAAACTATTTTTATTTATTTTAAAAAATTAAGACAATTTCATTGCGAAAATGTGAAGCCTACTAGTGTTCAAATCAGATAAAAAATGTGAAAGTTATAGCGCCCAAAGTAAAATTAGAGAAATACATAATATGTGCTATATGATATTTATTCGAATTTTATATCAGCGTTAACAGTGTCAAATGTATGGTTACGCTAAAAACGCTTAACAAATATAAAAACATACACATATATACCTTATTGTCCCATTGGGAGCCACACACATAATGAGATAATACGTAAGGAAACGAGCCAGGGATCAACACTATTAATAGAGGGATTCAACTCTAAGGTTACCAAAGCATTAATTAAGCTGGACAGAACCCAGCTAAGGATCATGATAGGACTCCTGTAAACTTAGGAAACACCTACATGTAATGGGTGTAGCAAGCTCTCCTAAGTGTAGATTTTGTGGCTGTGTGGAGAAAACACCTATCCATATTCTATCAGAACGTGTATCGACAGCCAGTAATAGGGTGCCATTGTAAGGAGGATACACACTCTCCTTAGAGCAGGTTACGAACACCGAATCTATAAAATGATTAGATTCATTCAAAGACTAGGGCAAGAATCAGTAATCTAGCCAGTAAGGGTGTACAATATACCTCTCTAGCAGTATGAATACCTACTTAAGCAATAATAACAAGAAAGAACGCTGAAGTCGAGTACGCTCGTCTGCAAGATACCCTGTACCCAATCTTTAGAACCTTAAGATCGGTTCTATTTACCTACCATACCTTATTGAATTGAATTTTCATACAAAAACTTTAAGAAATCGGGTATATCTTTGAACGTGGGCTATACCTTAAATTTTGTTGGACCTACCCATATTAGTCTATTTCATTGAGACTCTCATAGGCATAATTTATACTAACTTTAGACTTCCTAGAATAAGAAACAATGTCGTTTTTGTGCAAAAACACAAAATTTTGAGGTTCATTTGTATGGGGGCTATACCTAAAATTTTGTTGGTCCCACCCATATTGGGATATTTTATTGGGACTATCATGGACATAATTTACACTTAATTTGAACTTCCTAGAATAAAAAACAATGTTGTTTTTGTGCAAAAACCCAAAATTTTGGGGTAAATTTGTATGGGGGCTATACCTAAAATTTGGTTGGTCCTACCCATATTGGTATATTTTATTGGGACTATCATAGACATAATTTATACCAAATTAAGACTTTCTATAATAAGAAAAAATGACGTTTTTATGCAAAAGCCCAAAATTTTGGGGTAAATTTGTATAGGGGCTATACCAAAAATTTGATTGGTCCAACCCATATTGGGATATTTTACTGGGACTATCATAGACATAATTTATAATAAATTTGAACTTCATAGAATAAACAACAATGAAGTTTTTATATCAAAACCAAAAATTTTGGGGTACATTTGTATGGGGGTACCCCTTAAAATGGGTCTAGAGAAAAAAGTTTACAAGTGCACACTTGACGGCTCAGGAGAGTCTACGTTTCAAATATGGTGGCCCTATCTCTTATTGTCTCCGAGATAATCTGTCTCATACGGAGACAGCAGGACGGACGGTCAGACAGACGGACAGACAGACATAGATAGTTCGACTCCCCTTTCAATGCTGATCAAGAATATATATACTTTATAGGGTCTATTAAGCCTCCTTCTGTCTGTTACATATATTCGCACAAACTTAACATACCCTTTTACCCTTTGGGTACAGGGTATGAAAATACATTATGTATTGGAATAAAAATGTCTGATTTAACTTAAAAAGAAAAACATGTATCACATAAAATATACTAGTCTAATTTACTTTACGCGCTATAACTTCCACATTTTTTTTTTCCGATTTGAACACTTAGGCTTCATATTTTCGCAATGAAATTGTCTTAATTTATAAATTTTAAAAACAAATAAAAATAGTTTTTATCTCCTGCAAAACTGGGCTTAAAAACCAAAATTTTTTAAAAAGCATGAAAAATACATTTTTTCTGTGTTGTGACGCTTGGTATACAAAAACTATTCATTCGATTTTTACAAATAGCATATCGTTGTATAAAGAAAGAAAATATCTTCCAACTCATGAAAAGTTCAGCTTTATAAATTAGTCCATTCTTTATATTTTTTGTAATAACTAAAAAAGGCCACAAAAAGGGTTTTTTTTGAAGATATCTCCTAAACAGTTCTTAAGAAAAATTTTTGTTGGCCATTTTTGAAATTTACTTCCCAAAATACATGGAAATAAGTGGGTTAGAAAGAATCCCATTTATGGTGTAAACTAGTGTAATACACAAAACAACAATTTTCTTGGAAATATCAGGAAGTGAGATGTATGTAGTAAACGGCTATACGTTGGTGTAGCCCGTTACGTATCATATCGGTGAAGTGCACTTTGGTTGATATTAAATGTGGTTTTACCCAATTTGAAGTGAATACATTCATAAATAATACGCATTTTCATACAAAAATTGTAAAATGGGCGTGGCATCTTGGTTTTGACATTAAATGACATAAGTATTTCTACCCAATTTGAGGCGAGTACATATTTAAATAGTACACCTTAGAGTGGGCTTTAGCATATAAACACCCTAGGACCGAGAAAAGCTTTAGGTTTCGAGTTTCAGTTTCCCAAGGTTCCGGTTCCACCGACCGAAAGACAGACCGACCATAGGAAACGGTCCACCCCTCCACCCTTCCCAGAATATATTATATGTACTTTATGACATTTTCGATGCCTTCTTTAATGCGTTACAAGCTTTCGGACAATCTGAATTTACACGTTTCCACTATGTGTAATGGATTTTAAAATTTAAAATTTTTATACCCGCCACACATAGTGTGAAGGGTATATTCAATTTGTCTGAAAGTTTGTAACGCATTAAAGGAGGCATCTGAGACCCCATAAAGTATATATATTCTTGATCAGCTCGACGAGACGAATCGATCTAGCCATGTCCGTCTGTCCATCCGTCCGTCCGTCTGTTTGTTTCTTCGCAGTTTATTTGGTCAGTTTAAAAGATATTAAGCTGAAATTTAGAACTTAAGCTTTTCTCTCGAACGACTATAACAAGTATGGAAATGAAAGTGCCACGCCCATTTTTAGGTATAGCCCCCATACAAAATTACCTTTTTTTTTTAGGTTATTTGTATGAAAATAGCTTTTATTCATGAATGTATTCACTCCAAATTGGGTAAAAATACTTCTAATGTCTTCTAATGTCAAAACTAACGTGCCACGCCCATTTTTAGGTTTAGCCCCCATACAAATTTACCGCCCATTTCGAATTTTTGTATAAAAATAGGTATTTTTTTATGAATGTATTCACTCAAAATTGAATAAAACACCTCCTATATCATCCAGTTCCAAAACCAGTATGCCACGCCCATTTTTATGTATAGCCCCCATACAAACTTACCGATTATTCCCGAACTTTTGTATGAAAAAGTACATTTATAAATGTGTATAGGCCACTGATGATCGCACAAACTATTCAAAGATTCGTGTGGCGGGTATTTAAGCTTCGGTTCCACCGAAGTTAACGTTTTTCCTTGTTGTAAATTCTTGCAGCCCAATTTTTTGGTGACTGTACTCTAATAATTGAACGACTAATTATTATATTTTATAGAATCAAATTATGTATTCATCTTAATGAAGCATATCTCTAGCAAACTGCATCATTAAGTTCTTGAAATTCTATGGTCGAAAAATTAATTTTTTTGCAAGAAAATTCATACCACATTGCGCACCACTGAAGCCTGCCTCCAGCGTGCTACTACTTCGGATTGGCCAACTTACCCAACTAGTTCTCTCCTCACCGAACAAATTTACACGATCGAGAATTGAGCCTGTAACGTGTGCTGCATGAACAAACAGCCCGAGTTCTCTTTTGTTCTGATTAGCCTAATGGTAATGTAAACACGCAGCGCAAATGACTTTTTGTAGACAACGTGCAGAAATCAAGAGGCTTTTAAGCAGATTGTTGAACGACTGCTTAAGAAAAATGACGCAGCATCCATTTCTCCCTATAGGTAAATATTATTAATAAATATACAGGTCGACACTGAAAATGATTCAAGCATCGGATTTGGCTTATATATATATAATACATAAAACATATTAATATATATATTAAATATATATATATATATATATATATATATATATATAAGTGGCACTACAGCCGATTGTCGGCCTTGGCATCACATAAGATTCGGCACCAGCGGTTGTAATCCAGTGCGTCATTATAAAATATTGGGATACCCATCCTGCGGATGTCATCTAGAAAATGGTCCTCCCAACGCAGCGGCGGACGTCCTCTCTGCCGCGCCCTTCCGATTTGATTCACGTTTTGCTTCTAAACTTTTCTTGCTGGAGCTTCTGTGTCCATCCGACACAGGTGACCAGCCCAGGACAGCCTTTTGTATTGGATGTTCCTGACTATGTCGATGTCAGCATATAGCTCCTACAGCTCATCGTTCGTGCGCATACGGATGTCATTTTCCACTCTAACTGGACCAAGGATTCTCCGAAGTATCCTCCTCCCAAATACGCCCAACGCTGACTTTTCCGATTCTGTCATGCCCCATGCTTCTGAGCCATACATCAGGACCGGCATTATCAGCTTCTTGTAGAGTTTTTAATAGCTACGGTTCGCAAGAGTGATTCTTCGTTTAATCTCCTGACTGATGATGTTGTTGTTGTTTACATCTGAGCCCAAATAGAAGAAGTTTTCTACGGCCTCAAAGCTGAAGTTCCCTGCTCTCAAAGACCGTCTGCGACGCGGAGATTGCCTGCGAGTGGATTCCAAGTACTTCGTCTTGTTCTCGTTGACCGTCAGTCCCATAGGACGACATTGTGTTTCGATGTCTGAGAACGCGCCGGTGATCGCTCGATCATTTTTGCCGATAATATCTATGTCGTCGGCATATGCGAGCAGCATAGTTTCTTTAAAGAAAATATTGCCCGTCCGGTCGACGTTTGGGCACCGCCTCATAATGTACTCCAATAGGAGCTTGAAAAATCGCACGACAACGCATCACCCTGTCTGAAGCCTCTCTTGGTGTCAAAGGGATTGGAGAGATCTTTACCGACCCTGAAAACGCTTTGGGTGTTTTCCAGCGTCATCATACAGAGGCGAACAATTTTTGACGGGATTTTAAGATCAGTCAATACTTTTCTTCTTCTTCTTTGATCTGATTGGCGTGTCGAAAGCGGCTTTGAAATCGACGAACCAGACCATAATTTGCACAACAGTTGATGCATACATTAAATCAACTCGTCGTCGCCGGGTCTTAAATAACTCTGCGGGTGATTCTTCTGCGCTTGCCGCTTTGTTATATTTAAGTCTTTGTATGACTTCTACGACCTCGTCATAGTTTGGTGGCTCCACAGGAATCCTATCATCGGCCGATTTTCATCATCTCCACCAGTGGTATTGTTCCCGTCATCGCCACCAAGTAGGGTAGAGATTCGTGGACATCTGTTACCATGTTTCCTTGTTTATCCTTGCAGAACGAAGCTCCTTGCTTATGACCATCGGTCATACGTTTGATCATCATCATCTCAATCTCCTCCACTTCACGCCTTTCCAGTTCTCGTTTCTTTCGTCTGATCAGGCGTTTTTCCTCTCTCCGTTTGTCCCAATATCGCTCAACAACAGCTCGTGTTTCTCCCGGCTGCAGAGTTTTTTGTCGTGCCATATTCTTCTCTGTAATAGCGACGCGACATTCCTCTTCGTACCATGTCTGCCTTCGAGGATTAGTAAAGCCAATAACCTCCTTGGCTGCCGTGGCTAATGAGTTTGAGATACGCTTCCACTGATCGTTTATACAGTCGGAGGAAGGAGGATTCTCTGGGAGTAGATGTGAGACCCTTGTTGAGAAGGCAGCGGCAGTCTGCTGGGACCTTAACCTACCAACATCTAGCTTTCAGACAATTGAAGGGTATATTCAATTTGTCTGAAAGTTTGTAACGCATTAAAGGAGGCATCTGAGACCCCATAAAGTATATATATTCTTGATCAGCTCGACGAGACGAATCGATCTAGCCATGTCCGTCTGTCCGTCCGTCCGTCCGTCTGTTTGTTTCTTCGCAGTTTATTTGGTCAGTTTAAAAGATATTAAGCTGAAATTTAGAACTTAAGCTTTTCTCTCGAACGACTATAACAAGTATGGAAATGAAAGTGCCACGTCCATTTTTAGGTATAGCCCCCATACAAAATTACTTTTTTTTTTAGGTTATTTGTATGAAAATAGCTTTTATTCATGAATGTGTTCACTCCAAATTGGGTAAAAATACTTCTAATGTCTTCTAATGTCAAAACTAACGTGCCACGCCCATTTTTAGGTTTAGCCCCCATACAAATTTACCGCCCATTTCGAATTTTTTGTATAAAAATAGGTATTTTTTATGAATGTATTCACTCAAAATTGAATAAAACACCTCCTATATCATCCAGTTCCAAAACCAGTATGCCACGCCCATTTTTATGTATAGCCCCCATACAAACTTACCGATTATTCCCGAACTTTTGTATGAAAAAGTACATTTATAAATGTGTATAGGCCACTGATGATCGCACAAACTATTCAAAGATTCGTGTGGCGGGTATTTAAGCTTCGGTTCCACCGAAGTTAACGTTTTTCCTTGTTGTAAATTCTTGCAGCCCAATTTTTGGTGACTGTACTCTAATAATTGAACGACTAATTATTATATTTTATAGAATCAAATTATGTATTCATCTTAATGAAGCATATCTCTAGCAAACTGCATCATTAAGTTCTTGAAATTCTATGGTCGAAAAATTAATTTTTTTGCAAGAAAATTCATACCACATTGCGCACCACTGAAGCCTGCCTCCAGCGTGCTACTACTTCGGATTGGCCAACTTACCCAACTAGTTCTCTCTCACCGAACAAATTTACACGATCGAGAATTGAGCCTGTAACGTGTGCTGCATGAACAAACAGCCCGAGTTCTCTTTTGTTCTGATTAGCCTAATGGTAATGTAAACACGCAGCGCAAATGACTTTTTGTAGACAACGCAGAAATCAAGAGGCTTTAAGCAGATTGTTGAACGACTGCTTAAGAAAAATGACGCAGCATCCATTTCTCCTATAGGTAAATATTATTAATAAATATACAGGTCGACACTGAAAATGATTCAAGCATCGGATTTGGCTCATATATATATAATACATAAAACATATTAATATATATATTAAAATATATATATATATATATATATATATATATAAGTGGCACTACAGCCGATTGTCGGCCTTGGCATCACATAAGATTCGGCACCAGCGGTTGTAATCCAGTGCGTCATTATAAAATATTGGGATACCCATCCTGCGGATGTCATCTAGAAAATGGTCCTCCCAACGCAGCGGCGGACGTCCTCTCTGCCGCGCCCTTCCGATTTGATTCACGTTTTGCTTCTAAACTTTTCTGCTGGAGCTTCTGTGTCCATCCGACACAGGTGACCAGCCCAGGACAGCCCTTTTGTATTGGATGTTCCTGACTATGTCGATGTCAGCATACAGCTCCTACAGCTCATCGTTCGTGCGCATACGGATGTCATTTTTCCACTCTTAACTGGACCAAGGATTCTCCGAAGTATCCTCCTCCCAAATACGCCCAACGCTGACTTTTCCGATTCTGTCATGCCCCATGCTTCTGAGCCATACATCAGACCGGCATTATCAGCCTCCTGTAGAGTTTAATAGCTACGGTTCGTAAAAGAGTGATTCTTCGTTTAATCTCCTGACTGATGATGTTGTTGTTGTTTACATCTGAGCCCAAATAGAAGAAGTTTTCCACGGCCTCAAAGCTGAAGTTCCTGCCTCAAAGACTGTCTGCGACGCGGAGATTGCCTGCGAGTGGATTCCAAGTACTTCGTCTTGTTCTCGTTGACCGTCAGTCCCATAGGACGACATTGTGTTTCGATGTCTGAGAACGCGCCGGTGATCGCTCGCTCATTTTTGCCGATAATATCTATGTCGTCGGCATATGCGAGCAGCATAGTTTCTTTAAAGAAAATATTGCCCGTCCGGTCGACGTTTGGGCACCGCCTCATAATGTACTCCAATAGGAGCTTGAAAAATCGCACGACAACGCATCACCCTGTCTGAAGCCTCTTTTGGTGTCAAAGGGATTGAGAGATCTTTACCGACCCTGAAAACGCTTTGGGTGTTTTCCAGCGTCATCATACAGAGGCGAACAATTTTGACGGGATTTTTAAGATCAGTCAATACTTTTCTTCTTCTTCTTTGATCTGATTGGCGTGTCGAAAGCGGCTTTGAAATCGACGAACCAGACCATAATTTGCACAACAGTTGATGCTTACATTAAATCAACTCGTCGTCGCCGGGTCTTAAATAACTCTGCGGGTGATTCTTCTGCGCTTGCCGCTTTGTTATATTTAAGTCTTTGTATGACTTCTACGACCTCGTCATAGTTTGGTGGCTCCACAGGAATCCTATCATCGGCCGATTTTCATCATCTCCACCAGTGGTATTGTTCCCGTCATCGCCACCAAGTAGGGTAGAGATTCGTGGACATCTGTTACCATGTTTCCTTGTTTATCCTTGCAGAACGAAGCTCCTTGCTTATGACCATCGGTCATACGTTTGATCATCATCATCTCAATCTCCTCCACTTCACGCCTTTCCAGTTCTCGTTTCTTTCGTCTGATCAGGCGTTTTTCCTCTCTCCGTTTGTCCCAATATCGCTCAACAACAGCTCGTGTTTCTCCCGGCTGCAGAGTTTTTTGTCGTGCCATATTCTTCTCTGTAATAGCGACGCGACATTCCTCTTCGTACCATGTCTGCCTTCGAGGATTAGTAAAGCCAATAACCTCCTTGGCTGCCGTGGCTAATGAGTTTGAGATACGCTTCCACTGATCGTTTATACAGTCGGAGGAAGGAGGATTCTCTGGGAGTAGATGTGAGACCCTTGTTGAGAAGGCAGCGGCAGTCTGCTGGGACCTTAACCTACCAACATCTAGCTTTCTGTGTGGTAGCTCGCTTGGCGTGCGCTGTGCTAAGTCTAGTACGTACCTTGGCTAGGACAAGGTAGTGGTCTGAGTCGATGTTAAGACCTCTGTACGCTCGTACATTAAGCACGCTAGAAGAGTGGCATCCATCACCAAGTAATCTATTTGGGTGCGGATACTTAGGTCGCCACTGCGCCATGTTGCCTTGTGGATCTCGAGATGTGGGAATCTGGTACTACTTATGATCATGTTTCTGCCCGCAGCAAAGTCGATTAGCCATTCTCCAATCCTGTTGGTGGTGTCATGTAGGTTAAATTTACTGATGGTAGGGCGAAAGATTTCTTCTCTCCCAGTTTGTGCGTTAAAATCACCGATGACAATTTTGATGTCATGCTTGGGCCAGCGATCGTAGAGGCCTTCTAATCGCTCATATAATTCGTCCTTCTCCATCTCATCTTTAACATTTGTCGGGGCGTGTACACATATAAGGCTAATGTTGAAAAATTTAGCTCTGATGCGTATCGAGGCGAGACGTTCATCTACAGCTGTAAACCTGGAGACGAGTCTGCGTAGTTTACTTCAAACCACGAAGCCATATCCGAATATGTGTTGCCTTTCATGACCACTGTAGTAGATGTCACAGGTTGCTAAGTTTATGCAACCATGGCCAGTCCATCGCATTTCCTGGATAGTAGTGCTCTGAAGTTGTTAAGAGTGGTAGTAAGTTCTTCTAATGCACCATCCCTGTTAAGGGTTCGGACGTTACAGGTGCACATATGTATGTCGTATTCCTTGCATCGTTTTCGAGGATTGTCTCTTTTATATGCTCTAACGGTAGTCGGGGCCTCCAGAATCCATGGGTGGATTAACACATCTGTGGCTGCCACTAGGAGTACTTTCGTTTGTACTAGCCATCATTGCATTTCTTGCACTTTGTTCTCTGTGTATCTCACAGGTTCTTTGTTTTACGTCGTTGGTAACCACTCCACCGACCAACCTCACTTCGAAGATTCGCTCTTTAGACTCTTTGAGAAAAATGAATTTAAAAACTGAAGGTCACCTCTTAAGCTGATAAGCTAACTTCCCGTCTTTATAGCAATAATAAAGCCGGTATGGACATACGGTATCCTAATTTGGGGTACTGTCAGCAGGAGTAACTGTTCTATTATTCAAATTTTTCAAAACAAAGCGCTGAGGATTATGTCAAACGCTCACGTGTTTCACACCAACAAAGAAATACACGAGGAACTCGGGGTACCTTTTGTATACCAAGAAACAACAAGATTAAGCACCTCTTATATAAATCGACTCGACAAGGCACAAAAGGCTTCACCCGCTCGATCTCCCTCATGGGAGACAATAACTCATGTTTATTTTTACTTTTTGTTTATTTTCTATTATTCCTTATACATAATGGCTTCGCCAACGCATTGTCAACTGTTCTTTACTTAAACAACTTGCTGATTGTCTTTTAAAAATAGATTGCAAATAAATTTATTCGCTACAAAAAAAAAAAAAAAAAAAAACACTGCTTTTGATTGTTTGTGAACATATAAAGCAGACTAAGTTTAGATGATAGAAATTAAAGGTGTCGAACTATCGATTGCACTATCAGCACTATCTAAAATAAATTTTTGAGCGTTTATTCATTTGTGGTCTCACTTAAGCCTGTAAAGTTAGAAAAAAATTACATGAAAAGTTTTCATTGACTAGCAAATAACCGTGGCTTCGCTCGCGTTTTTTATACCTGTTACACATAGTGTAAACAGGTATATTCAGTTTGTCGGAAAGTTTGTAACGCATTAAAGGAGGCATCGTAGACCCTATAAAGTATATATATTATTGATCAGCTCAATGAGACGAGTCGATTTGGCCATGTCCGACTGTCTGTCTGTCTGTCTGTTTGTTGCTGCGCGATTTATTCGCTCAGTTTTAAAGATATTAAGCTGAAATTTTAACTTAAGCTTTTCTAGGTCCTGTGTACTTTCTATGTTAAAATCAATGTGTGTTTGATTGTAGCAAAATGCATATACTTATCTTAACATTTAAAATTTATGTTTTATTATCTCACTTGGAGAGAACAACCAAGTTTGAGTAGTTGTAAGTTACTGATTTTATTATACCCGTTACACAAAGTGTAAACGGGTATATTCAGTTTTTGCCGAAAGTTTGCAACGCATTGAAGGAGACATCGGAGCCCCCATAAAGTATATATTTTTTATTTAACTCCTTGGAGGGAAGCAATTTAGTCATCTCCCTCTGTCTGTCCCTCTGTCTGTCCGTCTCTCTGTTGCGATGGGTGTTTCTCGGAAAGTTTTAAATATATTGATATAAAATTTAAAACTTAATTTTTTTTTTTCTTAGTTACTTTGTTTACCAGAACCAAGGGGCCCCGCCCATTTTTAGATATAGCCCCTTACAAACTTACTTTTTGACTTTTTTTATGAAAATAGTTAGTATTTATAAATGCTTTTACTACAATATAGGGTAAAAATACTTTTAATGGCATCCAATATCAAAAGAATGTTGCCACGCCCATTTTCAGATATAGCCCCCATACAAACTTACCACTTTTTTCGATTTTTTGTATGAAAATACGTATCATTTATGAATATATTTAATCAAAATAGGGTAAGAACACTTTTTATGTCATCCAATGTGAAATCTAAGGCGCCACGCCCATTTTTATGTATAGCCTCCATACAAACTTACCGCCCATTTTCGACTTTTTATATGAAAACATTTACTATTTCAAAATGAATTCAATTAAATTTGGTAAAATCAATTCCAATGTCCACCTAAGTGAACACTTTCGATATGGTAAGGATCGGGCAAATATAACATAAAGCCTCCATACAAATTTGACCAAATACATCGTGAAATTTAATCTAAGCACCTGGTGAACATATAAACTATTAAAAGTGTTGTGTAACGGGTATTTCAGCTTCGGTTCCACCGAAGTTAATGTTTTTTCTTGTTTTTAATTTTCTTCTGCTTATATACTATTACAAATGTACTGTATTTGTGTATTTTAATGTTCTTATCTACTATGAATGATGATTCGACGAATTGATACTTTATGGTCCGTCCGGGGGTTGAAATGTTGTTGCTTGCAAAGATCATATAATTTTATGGTGTGTGTATGGTAATTAGCTGGTAGTCTATTTTTATTGAAAGTAAATAACAATAGAAAAACAAAGCCGATGCTTAGGTTTGACCTTGCGTTTGGTAATTAGCATGATCGTAAAACTTTATGACTTAATTGTGTGTTTTCCCAAAAATATAGTCGCTGCGGCATATGATCCTTCTCGCGTATAAACATGTTTATATTTGAACAATGTGCCACGCCCACTTTTAGGTCAAGTTCTTACAAGAAGAAAAATGTTTTTATAAAGCGAATGGCTCCAAATATGGTACAAATGCTTCGAATACCATGCCAAATCTTCTGTTTAAAATTGGTCCAAATCGGACCGCGAATTTCTAAATTTTTAAGAATATATTTAATTTGTTCAGTATTTTTAAATAAAATTTAATATAAATGCTGCACACGAAGTCCTCTCAACGTCAAATGATGTGTAACAGGTATAAGCTTCAGTCTAACCGAAGTAAACTTTTTTTCTTTTTTTTTTTTTTTTTTTTTTTTTTTTTGTTTGTTGCTTTACTTGTCATATTCTTAAAAAGTAGTGAGATAAGAGTCGATATTGCCAAGTGCGGCGTCTGTCCGCCCAGCGTATGATAAATTAACATTGTTGCCAAGCTAAACCCCAAGAAATGAGCCTTATATCAACTCTCTACATTATCGGAAACCCTTCGAACACGTTAACATTTTTAAACCATCTTTTTAATGTGTCCAAAATCAAAGTTCTAGATATTCTCATATCACAGATAGTTTCTTTTCAAGATTTAAGTCGTTTTTTTGTTAAATTTAATAATTTAAATCTACAGTAAAATAAGAACATAAATTGATAGAATTGAGGTTTAAGGTCCAAGCTGGGCCGAAAATTTCAGACACCCTTGACCACGTCAGAAATATCACCTTTGAAATGCGCCTATTATCAAGTCTCTTTTCCGGGATTAAGTGTTCACCTTTAAAGTAATTTTAATCTACAGCAAAATACAAAACAATCAAAAATTGTCAAGTCTCTTCGTCAAATTATTTCAAGGATTTCACTTTTCCGGTCTTAAGGCTCGTCTTAAGGCTTTCCTATATATTAGTTTGAATCTACGGCAAAAGCAAAACAAATTTTTTTTTTTCAAGTTAATACATTGATAAACAATAACTATTTTTATACAAAACATCCAAAAAAAAAACGCTAAGTTTGTATGGAGGCTATTATATAGGGTGGTTAAATTTAAAGGGCCGATGTTGATTTTGAATAAAACTCGAATTATTTAGGAAATTATTGTCATTTCTTTTTATTATGATATATTGTTATGACTCAATTATGTATGGAACAAAATATCGGCCAAATGGCCGTCACGGCTTCGGCGGCACACGTCCATCCGATGGTCTAAATTTTCGATGACGCTGAGGCATAATTGAGGTTCAATGTCGTTAATGTGCCAAATTATCTCATCCTTTAGCTCTTGAATTGTTGTTGGCTTATTGGCGTACACCTTTTCTTTCAAATAACCCCAAAGAAAGAAGTCCAACGGTGTCAAATCACATGATCTTGGCGGCCAGTTGACATCGCCGCGACGTGAGATTATTCGGCCATCAAATATTTCGCGCAAAAGAGCCATTGTTTCGTTAGCTGTGATATGCATTTTGATTTGATCGCCCATTTTCATAATAGGCCTGAATAACTTTAACGCGTTGCTCGATTGTATATCTTTCCATGGTTCAAATTGAGTTAGTCTGAAGTTGAGAAATGTCAAAAGAAATGTAGGAAAAACTTGACGTTTAGGTGTGGTTCAAATTCAACATCGGCCCTTGAAATTTAACCACCCTATATAAAAAAAGGCGAGGAGCCTTTGTTTTAATATTGGATGACACTGTGTAAGTAAACACACTCATAATTAATAACTGTTTTTATAGAAAAATTCGATAAAAAGCGGTGAGCTTTTTTGGGAGCTGGCGTGCCACCTTGGTTTTAATATATTGTATAAAGTAGTCGTTGTCGAGAAAAGCTTAAGTTTCAAATTTCAAGTCAGTATCCTTAAAACTAACAGAATGAATTGCATAAAAATATTCAGACGGGCTTAGCTAAGCTGATCAAGAATATATATACTTTACGGGGTCTACGATGTCTCCTTTAATGCGTTACAAACTTTCTGGTTTAGGGATTTTGGAAAATTAAACTTCTTTTTTTTTAAAATATATTAAAATAAAAAAATTTAAAAAAAAAATTTTTGGTAAAAATAGATTTTTTTGGACAAAAACTTTTCAAGTGATTAATGTAGTGGAGCATGCGACTGCAGCGCTCTTTAGTGAGTTTGTAACGCATTGAAGAAAACTCCGTAGACCCCATTAAGTATATCTTATATCTACGCGTTTAAATCGGTCAAGATACGAATATATTAAGCTGAAATTTAGAACTTAAGCTTTTCTCGACAATGACTATGCAAACTAACCGCCCATTTTTGGATGAAAATAGGTATTATTCATGAATGTATACACTCCAAATTTGGTAAAAACACTTTAAATGTCATCCTATATCTAAACCAAGGTATAGCGCAATTTTTAGCTATAGCGCCCATACAAACTAGCCGTCTTTTGTTTTAATGAAAACACTTATTATTTATGAATGTATTCATTCCAAATTGGGTAAAAATACTTCTTATATAATCTAATGTCAGAGCCAAGGTGCCACACCCATTTTTAGCTATAGCCCCCGTACAAACACATCGATTATTTTCGAATTATTGTATTGAAATATTTATTATTTATAAATATATATTTATAAATGTATTTAAGCCACTGATGATCACACATAAGCTTTATAAACAATCGTGTAATGGGTATTTAAATTTCGGTTTCACCGAACTCAACGTTTTTCATTGTTAACTTTGAAAACTACATATTTAATATCTTTGAAGGAAAAAGCAAAATTAAAATGATCTCCAAAAGTTGCTGGTCCCTTAAGCGATAAACTGACGATGATAAACTATAGAGGAAACGACCAATAAACGTTTTCGTTAAAAACTGGTCAAAAATCTAGGTTTTTGAAATATTTATATATTATTTTAATTAACTGTTTAAGAACAAAAAAAACGTTAACTTCGGTAGAACCGAAGCTTAAATACCCGTCACACGAATCTTTAAAATGTTTATGTGTAATCATCAGTGTTCACCTAAGTTTACACACAATATTAATTTAAAATTTTGAGCTAAAAATACAGATATGTATAACAACATATTTCTCGAATATATCTGGAAATGGGCGGTAAGGTTGTATGCAAGAAACACCTAAAAATGGGAGTGGCACCATGATATTGGAAGAGTTTTTACCCAACATGGAGTAAATTCATGAATAAATAATAACCATTTTGATACAAAAATTCAAAAATGGGCGGAAAGTTTGTTGGGGGCTATACCAAAAAATGAGCGTGGCACATCTGATTTGACATTGGATGACATTAGAATGTTTTTAGCCAAATTGGAATGAATATATGCATAAATAATTATGTATTAAATGTTTTTACCAAATTTTTACAAAAAATCGGAAATATAACGGAAATTTATATGGGGTTTATGCCTAAAAGAGGGCGTGGCATTTTGGTTTTGACACTGGATGACAAAATAAATGTTTTTACACAATTGGGAGCGAATACATTCATAAATAATTACAATTTTTATACAAAAATCGGAAAAAAACGGTAAGTTTGTATGGGGGCTATAAAGTTTTTAACACTTATTTAGAAATATAAATTTAAAAAAAAAAAAAAAAAAAAAAAAAAAAAAAAAAAAAAAAAAAAAAAAAAAAAAAACCAAAATGTAAAAATATGGGCGTGGCACCTAAATTCTCGAACTCCTAATAGTCGTTGCCAAGAAAATCTTACGTTCCAAATTTCAGCTTAATATCTTTATATCTTCAACAAAAAAGATGCCTAGAAATATACAGACAGACGGACAGACAGACGGACAGACAGACAGACGGACAGAGACAGACGGACAGACAGACGGACAGACAGACGGACAGACAGACGGACATGGCTAGATCGATTCGTCTCGTCGAGCTGATCAAGAATATATATACTTTATTGGGTCTACGACATCTCCTTCAATGCGTTACAAACTTTCAGACAAACTGAATATACCCTTCACACTATGTGTGACGGGTATAAAAAGTTTAATAACGTCATCAATTAAGAAAGTTTTATTTTATCAAAAATATATTTTACTCGTAAATATGTGTACTTTTAAATTGTTATATTAAGGATGTATTTTTCAGAATAGTGTAAATAAACATCAAAAAAATTAAAAAGGGGAAAAGAAAGAAATTTACATTTACCTTGAAAATACATACAGATAGCGTTTGATATGTAAAGTATGGAGTTTACAATAAATAAGACCAATAAAAACACCAATTATCGGCTTTTGCGAGTTTGAGGGTGCACCTAAATTCTAAGTATACTGTTTTGTTTTACTCGACCAAACCTACAACCTCCACTATAAAGCTTCGCGGTTATTTCGGACTGTCACTCAGTATTAATTAAAAGCAGAATCGACATAAAACTGAGCAGCATGCCTTATTTTCCTACGTTATACTTGTCATATATTTGTCTTTGTTTTAATACCCGTTATACAAAGTGTAAACGGGTATATTCAATTTGTCCGAAAGTTTGCAACGCATTGAAGGAAACATCGGAGACCCAATAAAGTATATATATTCTTGATCAGCTCGATGAGACGAATCGATTAGCCATGTCCGTCTGTCTGTCCATCTGTCTGGCTGTCTGTCTGTTGCGATGAGTGTTACTTCCGAAAGTTTTAAAGATATTGACCTGAAATTTGAAACTTAAGCTTTTTGTGCTCCTAGGCTGTTTGTATGTCAGAACCAAGGTGCCACGCCCATTTTTAGATATAGCCCCCATACAAACTTACCACTTTTTTCGACTTTTTGTATAAAAATAGTTATTATTTATGAATGCTTTTACTACAGTGTAGGGTAAAAATACTTCTAATGGCATCCAATATCAAAAGAATGTTGCCACGCCCATTTTCAGATATAGCCCCCATACAAACTTACCACTTTTTCGATTTTTTTGTATGAAAATACGTATTATTTATGAATATATCTAATGCAAATAGGGTAAGAACACTTTTTATGTCATCCAATGTCAAATCTAAGGCGCCACACCCATTTTTATGTATATCCTCCACCACAAACTTACCGCCCATTTTCGAGTTTTTATATGAAAACATATATTTTTTTCTGAATGAATTCAATTAAATTTGGTAAAATCAATTCCAATGTCCACCTAAGTGAACACTTTCGATATGGTAAGGATCGGGCAAATATAACATAAAGCCTCCATACAAATTTGACCAAACTCATCGTGAAATTTAATCTAAGCACCTGGAAAACATATAAACTATTAAAAGTGTTGTGTAACGGGTATTTCAGCTTCGGTCCACCGAAGCAAACGTTTTTTCCTTGTTTTTTTCATAAGGTTCAGTTTAAGACTAGCCCTACTAACAAATTAAACTCAGATTTTGGTCTCAGTGATTTATTTTAATTTATCAGATTATGTGTCGTATGTTTATTAGTGGAAGAGATGGATGATATTCTAATTTTGGTAAAATATAGAATGTGAGATGCACTGTTTTTCTCTTGTTCATATGTTAGTGCATCTTCATCGAATGGACGATACTTCTTAGTAAAACAGGGTTATGGTGCATCTACACCATACGAGTACCAAACAAGGAAAAACGTTAACTTCGGTGGAACCGAAGCTCAAATAACCGCCAAATCTAGGTTTATTTTATTTTTGATCATAAGTGGCTTTGTTAAAATTTGGAAAAGCGATTTAGACACAATAATGGGTTAAAGTTTTAACCTAAGGACAGAATATATTCTTAAATAATTACTATTTTCACAAAAAAAATTTAAAGTTTGCGGAAAATTGGTATGGGGCCTATACTATTAAATGGGCGTGGCACCTTATTTCTGATATTGGATGTCATTAAAAGTGTTTTTATGAAAATTTGAGCGGTAAGCTTGTATGGTTGCTATAGCTATTTATGGGCCTGTCACCTTGGATTTAACATTGGATGACATTTGAAGCATTTTTCCTCAACTTGGAGTGACTACATTCAGAAATATTATAATATCTATTTTCATACAAAAAATCAGAAAAAACGGTAAGTTTGTATGGGGGCAATACCTTAAAATGGGCGTGGCACTTTGATTTTAACACTTAAACTGCTTAAGAATGAGAAAAGTTTAAGTTCCGAGTTTCAGGTCAATATCTTTAAAACTAAGCGAATGAATCGCATAAATACAGACGGACATGAACTTATCGTCTCGTCTCGTCGTGCTGAGCAATAACATATATACTTTATGGGGTCTCCGATGCCTCCTTTAATGCGTTACAAACTTTCAGACAAAATGATAATACCCTCCACAGTATATGTGGCGGGTATAAAAAGACTGGTTTAAATATGTTTCACAACACTTATTTATTTTTTCCTACTAATTTATTGTTCCAGTCTGGACAAGGACTAATTGAAAGTTTTTATCAGCTTTTCTTTGTTCGGTAGAGCCTGTCAAACATTGTCAAAAAAGCGATTTTACACATTTTCTCAAAAACTAGAAATGATGCAAACTTTTTAAAAATCAATCGAACACAGCCGCAACAAAATTCTTTAAATTTTTGTTTTGCTGTGTAATCGATCTATTGCCACTCTGGTTTAATATTTGTACGGTATTGACATTTGTATAATATTTTCCATAATCTCGTCTTAGTTAAACAAATCTTAAAAATATTTGATGGTAAAAAATCTAAAATCCCACTGAGCCTCAGGTCCAATATTCTAAAACCCAGAAAAAAATTAAATTTCATGTATGTTGAGCTTGCTCGAGTGAATTGTATATTGCACAGAACGCAGAGTTAAAATTTTTTTATTTTTTCATTATTCATTATCGTTGTTTCCGCTGCTTTGTAGAATTGGATAATTCAGAACTTGTAGAATCTTGGAAACAACAAATATATTGTTCGTATACCATCTGGCAATGTATTTCTTGCTGCAAAACTCTACAAATTCTGAATTATGCAATTCTACAGGCGATCGTGTATAACCGTACTTGGTTTCGATACATATTTTTGGTGTGAAACATCTTTTGGTGTGGTACGTAGGACTCAAACCAAATGTGAGCGTGATATCGTGTCGATTCATATGTATGTGCCTTTCAAGTGGACTCGTGCAGAGTCTCTGTGCATATACTAAAACTACTATACCGCATGAATCTTACTATAAGACTTTTTTTTTTGTATTTTCCTATGTATAAATTTATACATCTGTCTACAACAACATTTTGCACATTTGGATTTTGAGTAAGATGGTTAAGAATTTGAAGATGGAAGAGTGGGTTGTATTTCGGATTGAACAAGCTTGGAGGCGATAGTTTCGTTAAATTGATATGAAGAATTAGAGGAGCTGGTATTTTTTTGACTTATTGCAACTAGCCATT
>JAEIFJ010001616.1:0-63796 GCA_018903435.1 Leucophenga varia
GTTGTCTTCCAAAGCTGGAATAGTTGCTGGGGGCTTATTTCTGTAGACTTTAGACTTGACGTAGCCCCACAAAAAATAGTCTAAAGGCGTCAAACCCCATGATCTTGGTGGCCAACTTACCGGTCCATTTCTTGAGATGAATTGTTCTCGAAGTTTTCCCTCAAAATGGCCATAGAATCGCGAAGCTGTGTGGCATGTAGCGCCATCTTGTTGAAACCACATGTCAACCAAGTTCAGTTCTTCCATTTTTGGCAACAAAAAGTTTGTTAGCATCGAACGATAGCGATCGCCATTCACCATAACGTTGCGTCCAACAGCATCTTTGAAAAAATACGGTCCAATGATTCCACCAGCGTTCAAACCACACCAAACAGTGCATTTTTTCGGGATGCATGGGCAGTTCTTGAACGGCTTCTGGTCGCTCTTCACTCCAAATGCGGCAATTTTGCTTATTTACGTAGCCATCCAACCAGAAATGAGCCTCATCGCTGAACAAAATTTGTCGATAAAAAAAGCGATTTTCTCACATTTCGAACCGAACACTGATTTTGGTAATAAAATTCAATGATTTGCAAGCGTTGCTCGTTAGTAAGTCTATTCATGATGAAATGTCAAAGTATACTGAGCATCTTTTTCTTTGACACCTTGTCTGAATCCCGCGTGATTTGTCAAATACTAATGCATAGAAAATCCTAACCTCAAAAAAATCACCCGTTATTAATATAATGCACTTTTCACAATTTTTGTGGGTAGAACTAAAACAGTTTCAGAAGTTCAATTGGAGTACTGCGTCTGATATTACCTGATTAAAAAATATCTCCTTTGTGTGCGATACTTTATCGCACCTACGTCCACTTTTTTTTTACAAATCTTATATAACTGACTATTTTATACAATTGAAATACGTTTAATAATTTTGATATGTTTCTGGTATTTTGGAATATTGGAGCTGAGCCCAGTAAGGGGTCCGAAATATATTTTTTTAGAGTAATTTTTTTAAGTATTTTTTTTTTCCTTTAAGTTAACTTTACTATATAGGTAAGTATCAAGACGTGATTTTTAGAAATGGGCCTTTTAACCGGAAAAGGATTTCTTTGGAGACTTGGTACTGTAAATATTTTGAAATGGTTCAAAACGTGTTCAACCAGGGGTCCATTGGGCCCCATTTCAACATGGAGGGGATAGCGAAGCACACCGTAGTTGAATCTAAATTGAAATGTCAATCCATGTTTATAATACAGTTTTGTACAATGCAACCATACAAACCCCAATCTTCCTGTTATTCCTCTTTATTAAATATTACTAATTATATAGGGTATTTTAGCTTCGGTTCAACCGAATTTAATGTTTTATCTTGTTTTGCTTTATTTCCTCTTAGTTTATTTATTTTTCTCTTTTTTTTTATTATCAATGCTCATTCGCATGCATACATGCATGAATGAACATATTATTTATTTCTCAAGCTGTTTTGTTTTGTTTCTTTCCGCATCACGGATACGGCACGTTGCCACATATGTGTGTTTAGTATGCATTCTCCTTTGCGTGCTTTGTTGTGTTATTCACTGTGCCTGCTGCCACTCGCAATTTTTTCTTGCCCATTAATTTCTGTGGCCACTGCGTTGCGGTAAACTGCAACACCGACGTCGTCTCCATACCCAGCCATATCAAATGACTTTGTTGTTGCTCGTCGCATATGTACCGCGGCAAATGATTATAAAAAACTGCATGTATTTCTCGGGGATATTTTATGCTTTCGGCTTTTCGTGCTTATTTAACTGTCAGCTTTGTAAGACTCAACACACAAGAGTAGCTTGCTGCATGCATTTGCAATATTTTTATTTTATTTCACCTTACTTTCTGTGATCTTATTCAAAACTAGAAAAACTTAGCAGTAATCTTTAAACGGGAAATTATACCGTCAGATGTGCTCTTTACTTTAATGTTAAACTATTTATGCGACTTTTAAAGTAAATTTTTTTTGTATATACCGATGGTTCGTGTAACTTTTAAAAGTTGTAAAATTGTTTCTTAATTTTCGACAATTCTAATTTAAACTGCATTCTACTCGTTTAAAATTAATTTGTGGTTTGACAAGTAAAGTGATATAATTTTTCTGACAAATTAGAGAAGAAAACAAGGAAAACATTCACCAGGGGCTTTGATTTAATTTTAGGATTGATTTGGCCTAATATATACACAGTATGTTCAATAAATAAGGGGACTTTTTGTTTAAATCATATTTGTGTCCTCGACCACCCTTCGTATTCTCCTGATCTAACACCATGCGACTATTTTCTGTTCCCTAAACTGAAAACTGCCATGAAAGGAGCGTTTTACGATAATATTCCAGCCATTCAAGCAGCCTTGACACAGGTTTTAAAGAACATTCCTTAAAAAGCGAGTAACATGTCAACCAATGTACATGAAGTTGGCTGCGTTTGAAAGGTGAGACCTGCACCTTTTTTATGTTATCAATGTTCAATAGACTTACGTGTTCCATGATTTAAACAAAAGTCCGCTTATTTATTGAATATACTGTGTATGAAGGTTTTATATTATGTTATTTAATAAATTATTTTCAGAAATAATAAATGTTTTCACACAAAAATTCGAAACTGGGCGGTAAGTTTGTATGGGGGCTATACCTAAGAATGAGCATGATACTTTTTTTTGATGTTGCATGACATAAGAAGAGTTTTAACTTTATTTGGAGTGAATATATTAACCTTAATTCTGATATACAAACTGTCTAGGACAAAAAAAGCTTAAGTTTAAAATTTCAGTTCAATTTCTTAAAAATATTCTGAAGAAAACGAATTGCAACAGACGGACAGACAGACATGGCTAGATTGACTAGATTCGTTACGCTGATCATGAATATATTTACTTAATGGGGTTTACGACGTCTTCTTTAATGCGTTACAAACTTTCGGACAAACTAAATATACCCGTTTACGCTATGTGTAACGGGTATAAAAATATGAAATTAGAGAACAAAAATAAGTCTGAAATCAAATTATATCCCAGAGGGTAATCAGCGATCAATGCTGAATTGATGACTAGTCTCTTTCATTCATGACATACCGACACAGCCCCATTTAAGGCTTTAACAACATTTTCATATAAATGTCTTGCAAGACTTCTTGGATGACAAGTCTTGCAAGAGCTCAAAGATTCCAAAATTTTTTTTTGCAAAACGATTATAAATTTCCAATAATGTTGAAGTTAAAATTAAAAATACAATATAAAAATATAATTAAAAAAAAACTCGTTTACGATTTTACAAATGAACTTGTGTGCAAAACAGGCCTGCTTCGCTAGTATCAAATGTCAGCAATCTCTAATTAATAATTTTCACAAATTTCGAACATTCTGCTTTACAAAATTATTGTATAAACATATTGTGTATTATAAACTCGCCAATGGTAACAGCCATTAGTGACTAAATCATCAAATAAAATTTTTCTCGCTGGGTATAGTACGCTAATAAAAACGAAAAACTTATCAAGCAACCAAAATGTTTACAAACAAGAAAAATTATTAACTTCAGTGAAACCGAAGCTCAAATACACGTCTCACGTATCATTGCATAGTTTATTTAGGATCATTAGTGGTAAAATTTCGAGAATATTATCAAAGTTAAGACACAATAATTGGGTCATAATTTAAGGTTAGGATAGTTTTAATAGTTAAAGTTGTGCCAATTCATATAAAATCTGTTGTGTATTCATATGTTGAACTTTAAATTGTTATTACCAGAGCTGCAGTCCGGTTTGAAACAGAACCTAGTTTTTGAACCGAACCATAGAAATTTTGGTTGTTTGCTACGACCCATTAAACGATAGAAAATAGTTTTGAACCAAAAACTAAACCATATAAGCGGAAAAAGTGTTTCGTTATATTAAATATGGAGAAATTGTAAAATTTAGTTGAGTAAAAAAAGTTGCTTTTGTTTTTGGACGAAGTATATTCGAAAATATTGAAAATGCATATAGAAGTCCTAGTAGACTTTATAATGTTAAAAACAATAAAATATCAATAAGTTTAAAGTGGTCCGTTATGTTGTTGAAATCTTACCTCATTCCGGTCTTAGGTTCATATGACTGACTGCAAGATACCCTGTACCTGTACTTTATTTACCTTAAGTAAAGTCCTATCTTAATACTATACCATATTAGTATTGGATTTTCATACAAAAACTTAGAAATATGGGCTATACCTAAAAATTTTTAAAGTCCTACCAATATTGGAATATTTCATTGGGACCATCATAGGCGCAATTTTTACTAAATTTTGACTTCCTAAAATAAAAAAATAATAAGTTTTGATGCGAAAACCCAATTATTTTTGGGATTTGTATGAGGCGGTACCCCTTAAAATTGGGCTGAGCAAAGGCGTATGCAAGTGCATACTTAGGAGAGTCTAAGATAATAATTTTCATACGGTAGACATCATGACAGACGGATGGACTGGCGGACGGACAACTGGACAATGCAGATGAAGAATATATATATATATATATATATATATATAACATATATATATATTTTATAGGGTCTAACTAGCAATCTTCTGTATGTAACATACATTCGCACAAACTTAATATTGTATGAGGGCTATACCTAGAAATGGGAGTAGTAACTTGGCACCATTTTCATCCCCATACAAACCTCCACCAATTTTGAGATTTTATAAGCATAAATGTTTATCTATTATTACACACACTTCAAATCTGTACTGCAAAGTGTAAACTCACTTAGTAAAAATTAAAAAAAAAAAAAGCCTCAAAGACTAAATAGTAAAAGAGAAATGGCAAAAAAAACACTTTAAAAAAATCTTCATCATCATTTTTAAAGCAAAAGCATAATTAGCGCAAGTGAAGCTCTTGACCCAATAACAAGACAATCATAGTCAACATTTTAATCAACATTATTATCATCATCAGCGACAACAGCATTTTACACTTCAGATTAAGAACGCGTTCTTGGCCACAACAAAAAAAGTGAAAGCCGGACACACCAAGTTAATATAATTAAAACGCGTTAATGGCGTCGACATAGTTGAACTACGGACAGCTGAACTACTCAAGCTTCGACAACAACATCTTCTGACAAATCACGCTAAAGACAATTTAAAAGCCCAACGGCCGGAATAGATGTAAGAGCAAAGAAATTAATCATAGTTTTCTTTTTTTCGTTTATTTTCATTTTCTTTTTATTTTCTTTTGTTCCTTCTTTTTTTTTTATCGCAGCGTATACAGCTAAGATTGTCGTTGTTGTTGTTGTTACTTTACTGCTGTTGCCATTGCTGCTTTTGTGTTTCCGTTTCCGGTTGCTGGCACTCGACCGCCGCCATTGCAACCATTTGTGTGTGGCTTTTTATTATTTACTTTTACATTATTTATTACATTTTACTTATACACTTTTGCGGTTTTTTATTTTATTTTTATTTTCTTTTTTTTATTTATGAAACTTGATTCAATCCTTTTACGCAGCGAATAAGCGAAAAAAATGAGATGGAAAAAAAGACTGGAAAAAAATTATGAAGAAAACTTATTACGAAACTTATTAACAAAGTCAACACGATTTCGCTAAAGTTTATTATGCGGCAGAGCATTATACAGGGGAGACTAGGCATAGCGGAAAGGGTGGGTAAGAAAGAAACATCTTAACCCTTTAAAGCCAAGCGGAATTTTGACAATGCTTGTCGGAAAATGTTGCGCATTATGAAAACTTGCACAGATTTCCGTCACTTCCGGTGTGACATTTATTCATTATGATTGCTCGCTTTTCCATTTTGTTTTTCCTGCTGCTTTTTTCCATAAAAATATTTTTTTTTTTTTTTGTATTTCAGCGTTAATTGCTTACTTGTCTGAACGCCGCTGTCGCTCGCTCTACAAATGAATGAAGGAATGAAATGTGAAGGCTCGTTTTCTTTTTGGTTCAAAATGGGTTTAAATTTATTTTCGCTTTGTGCCTTTTCTTATTTGCAAATAATTAAGAACTGCGGGTGTAATCGTCATTTGTACTCCAATGTTGTGTTTGCCTGTATAGAAAAAAAAAACTTTTTAGACTCTTCTGATATTTTCTTGGCTTGTTAATTTATTTATTGACCTTTTTAACTTTATGCATAATTAAATTTATTTGTATGCGTTTGCTTAAAGTGGGTCCCGTCCAACTTTAAATTAAGTCTGATTGAGGTGCGTTCTCTTCTTCTTTTTTTGTTTCTTTTATTATTCTTTTGCTTTCAATTTCATGCATGGCGCATGTCGCCCCATTAAGTGTTTTTAGATAAATTAAAAAGAGCGTAAATTAAAAAAAAAAAATAGGGTGTACATTTTAAATTTGTTGAAAATCTTTAAATGAACCTCTTCTACGTTTTATTGTACAATATTAGAACTATTTTTAAAAATTTTAATGGAGTTTCGACAGCTTAAATGCATATTTTTTTGGAATAAAATTTAAAAAAAATGAAGCGTGTCATTTGCATTGAAAGGTTTAATTATTGAGCTAATAAATAATTTAAAATTTTACATTTGCCTGCATTACATATTAATCAATTTTAAAATAAATTTTTTTGAGAGCCAAGGAAATCCATAATCACTTTTTCGTTTTTAAATGGAAAACAAAACTTTAAAATAATCTACAAAATTTTATCGAAATACAATGTTTCCCCAATAGGGACGATAGGAATTTGACAGCTGATTACAGCCATATTGTATTTCAGAATTCTGGCATATGTTGATTTTTGTGTGCAGTAAGTTTTTCTATTTAATCATGAATAGAGTATACTCCCTAATTTGTGGGTAAAGTTAGGGAACCGAAGCTTTAATACCCGTCACACGAATCTTTGAATATTTTTGTGGGATCATCATTGACTGATATACGTTTATACGTAAAATATATTCGAAAATAATTCGCTCGACGAGCTGATCAGGAATATATATACTTTATGGGTCTACGACGTCTTCTTCAATGCGTTACAAACTTTCAGACAAACTGAATATATCCTTCACGCTATGTGTGGCGGGTATATAAATCGAGAAGTTTGTTGCTACTCAAAAAGCTTTTCGTGCAAAACATGGTTGTGTTTTGCGTTTGAATCTCGGTCTACACCCGTATAAGATGGTATTGGCACAAGAACTCAAACCAACACACCATAGAGAGTTCGAAGATTGGGCTATAAAAAGAGATGGAAGGTGTTTTAGGATGAAACACCATTATACCCTCAAAAACTCACTGTTTAGTGTGCATTTTTATATACGAGGTGCGTTCAAAAAGTATCGCATATTTTTATACCCGTTACACATAGTGTAAACGGGTATATTCAGTTTGTCAAAAAGTTTGTAACGCATTGAAGGAGGCATCGGAGACCCCATAAAGTATATATATTCTTGATCAGCTCGATGAGACGAATCGATCTAGCCATGTCCGTCTGTCTGTCCGTCTGTCCGTCTGTTTGTTGCTATGCGATCTTTTCGATGAAGATATAAAGATATTTGGCTGAAATTTTAAACTTAAGCTTTTCTCGGCAACGACTATGTTAAGTTCGAAAATGAGAGTGCCACGCCCATTTTTAGGTATAGCCCCCATACAAACTTATCGATTTTTTTCGATTTTTTTTAAAATAGTAATTATTTATGAATGTACTCGCTCCCAGGGTCAAAACCAAGACGACACGCCCATGTAACGGGTATTTCAGCTTCGGTTCCACCGAAGTTAACGTTTTTCCTTGTTTTTTTTTTAAATTGTTTATTTGTTCATGAATATCTATTTTGTCCCCTTCAAAGTAATCCCCTCCCGATAAAATTCACCAATGCCAACGTTTTTTCCGATCCCCGAAACATGCCAAATAGTCCCTTTCCGGTATAGCCATCAGCGCCTTCTTCGATTTAGCTTTTATCTCCTCAATCGACTCGAAACGCGTTCCCCGGAGTGGTCTCTTGAGTTTTGGGAATAGCCAGAAGTCACACGTAGCCAAATCAAGCGAATACGGTGTGTTGCGGAACTAGGGCTGTGTGATTGTTGGAAATAATCGATTGTTGATGATTGTAAGGAAAAATCGATTATTGGTGATTAATCATGATTACCACAAAATATTTTTTGATATAAGGTTTTAAGAATATTATATTTCATGATCTTCTTTTCAATGTAAACAAGAAAGAACGCTGAAGTCGAGTATGCTCGACTGCAAGATACCCTGTACCCAATCTATATATATCTTAAGTTAGGATCTATTTGACTACCATACCTCATTGAATTTAATTTTCATAGAAAAACTTAAAAAATCGTGTATTTCTTTGATTGGTTTTATACCTAAAATTTTGTTGGGCCTACCCATATTGGTCAATTTCACTGGGACTATAATAGACATAATTTATACTAAATTTAAATTTTCAAGAATAAAAAAATTGTAAAAACCCAAAATTTTGGGGTAAATTTGTATGGGGGCTATACCTAAAATTTTGTTGGTCCTATCCATATTGGGATATTTTATTGGGACTATCATAGACATAATTTTTACTAAATTTGAATTTTCTAGAATAAAAAACAATGACGCTTTTATGCAAAAACCTAAAATTTTGGGGAACATTTGTATGGGGGGTACCCCTTAAAATGGGTCTAGAGAAAAACCGTTTGTAAGTGCACACTTGACGGCCTAGGAGAGTCTAAGTTTCAATTTTGAAAGCTCTACCTTTTAAAGGCTCCGAAATAATCGTTTTCATACGGCACACAGCATGACAGACGGACAGACGGACGGACAGACAGACATATTTAGTTCGACTCCCCCTTCCAATGCTGATCAAGAATATATATACTTTTATAGGGTCTATCTTGCCTCCTTCTGTCTGTTACATACATTCGCACAAACTTAAGTGAGGGTATAAAAACTTAAAAAGTTAAGACCTTTTTTTTTTTTTTTTTTGTTTGCTTCTCACTTTTAAAACGTAGTTTTTCGCTTGGTTCGTCAATTTCGAGACAATTGCACTCTATTAATTTCTAGATAATTCATTGTTGACTAATTTTTCATTCTTTAACTAATCGATTACTTGATTATACAAAATAATCGATTGCTCCTTGATTAATCGATTATTCACACAGTCCTATGCGGAACGATATTGGTTCGATTTTTGGCAAAAAAGTCACGAAAAATCAGTACAAATTTATACCAATCAAATGTTGTTGATTTTGGTAGAGCTCGGTCCCCATAAGCCTTCATCAACATTTTTATTCCATTTATTCCATTCAGAAAAAAATTTTGATACAGGTTCTTTGATCCATTTTTTTGAATAGGTAAAAAATCGAAGACGATCCAAAACACGTGAAAGCAAAGCAGCTGTCAACAATTAAGTGAACATTCAAAATGGCCGAGCTTGTCGGCATAAGTGAGAGACATGAGTACCAACATAACGCCACAAAAAAATCTAAATTCGAATATACGTAACCCGCGAATATTCAAAATTCGCGATAATGTTTGAAACACCTCGTAGTGGCATAATCGGACCGTACTATTTCAAAAAATGATGTGGGCCGCACAGTTGCCGTGAATGGCGAACGTTTTTGTGCAATATTGATCGACTTTTTCTTTCCAAAAAGGATTGAAATTGATTATAAGAACATTCTTGTTGAACAAGATGGTGCAACATGCCGTACAGCCAACGTCCCGATAGACTTCTTCCGAGAGCAGTTTGGTGAGTCGATAACATAGCGAAATGGACCTACCAACTGACCACCAAGATCGTGAGACTTAAAACCAGTGGACTATTTTCTTTGGGGCTATGTAAAGTCTAAGGTTTACGCCAGCAAATCGGCAATAATTGATGGGCTTGAGAAAAACATTCGAACCAGTGAGAAAGTTGCATCGAGTCATCGAAAATTTAAAGGATCATATAAATCAGAGCAAGAAAAGTCGTGGTCGTAACCTGAACGATATTTTTTCAAGAGCAAAGCTATATCAAATCTGGACAAATTTATCAGTTTTTTTTTTTCATTCTAATATTAAATTTAACTGTGTTTAATTTACTATATTGCCTGTAATTTTTATTAAAATCAATCCAACAGTTTCGAAAAGTTTGATTAAAAATAAAAACACTATTGTGATTTTCAAGATTTTTTTGCAAAATTTTTTCAAAATCCTTTAACGTCTGAAACTATCTCACCCAGGACAACTATTTTCTAAAGTTGCAAAAAAAAAGAAAATCGGAAACCCACTTGCAAATCACTTTTTTTTTGTCGGAGTCATTCCCTAAATCATAAATGGCATAAAATTTCCCATCAAATAAAACTATTACGCACTATTTTTTTGCAAAATTCATGTGTTTATTTCAATTTCAAATCCTATTGTTCTAATTGGGAAACACTTTACAAGGTGCACTATCTGTTACGAAAGTATATTAATCTTGAATAACTACGCCATTTTTATTGGAAATATCGACGTCATTGATAATTTATTCAAGATTCATGTGATTTCGCAACAGATGGGTAACTTTGTATATTGTATCTCATTTACAGCATACATATATATCCATATGATATATCCCAGAGAAGTGAAACGGTTCGAATCGATTAAAAAACATGAAACAAGAAAATTTCTAATGCTTCGTTAGAAATCTGGAAAGTCTTAACTTGTCATAAATATTGGTCTTTCAGATTATCAATGTGTTGGCCCATGACACATGGTTTGGCTGGGCTAAAATTTACCAATTAAGGAGATATAAAAATTTGGTAATTGAACGTGAGAAAGGTTAGTACCGAACGATGAATAATACTTTAAATAATATATCGCTTAAGTCAGAAAGAAAGTCTGGAACTGCATGTTTTGGTCGACCATTTCGTGCGTGCTAAAGTCGCACGTTATTCCCTCTACGTGGTGCTCGCTCAGAGTTACAAAGCATCTAGACCTTTGAAACCTTCTGCCAATTTGTATTGTGTTCCAAGCATCTACATGAAAAATAATAAATATTGGATATAAAATGAGGCTTTCGTGTGGATATCTTTAGGTTCGGTTAATGCGACTCATAATTTAGGCAATTTCCAAATTAGGATCATTTCCAGATTTCTGATAGTATTTCTAACAGTTTCAAAAATCGATGGATAATAGAAGAAGAGAAGAGCTTTTTTTGAACCTGAGTAATTTATCTTCAAATATATAAAAAAATATATAAACAAGAAAAAAAATTTAATTTCGGTGGAACCGAAGCCTAAATACCCGTCACACGAGATTTTTCCTCAATATTTCTAGTAAACAGTTTTGTTTTACTCGACCAGACCTACAATGAGTTGGATTCAAACTTAAAAAACCCAGCATTTTAAACTACAAACTTAAACTGTGACTACATTCCTTGCAAGAATCTTGAAACCACTTTTACAAACCAAAAAAAATGTTCATTATACTTCAGAACTCTATTTCCATATATTATATAACCGGCACATAACTACAGATTGGGCACTAAACGTTGCTCAGCATAATAAATTTTTAACCAAAAAATAAAATCCAAATAAATCCGACATTTATTTTTACTCTTTTTTTAATATTATCTGCATTTAATTCACTTACCTCCATTTATGCCAAGGTAAGTACAACTTAAGTACATATTTGCTCAGTTACAAAGGTGCTTAAGCAAAGCATTTCCGTTTTGTGTAATACAAAACGATTAAAGTACTTTCAAATAAATAGTAGACTTTCACAACAACAACTTCAACTATTTATGCACTTCAACAAAATGACGCTTTAAGAAGCAGGAAATACGTATTTAGATATTCTGGACAGCATACAAAAAAAATAAAAAAAATAAAAAAAAAACGGCCTTAGGCATGCCATATAATTACATGAGAAATAGCGTCAAAGCATGCAAATTAAAATAAGCGCTTAATATATTACATACATAGTAGTGCACCCCACTAAATACGAAGATATAAAGCTGCATACATACATAGATACATTCATAGATACATACATAGATACATATAAAGATACATTCATAGATACATATGTTACATAGATACATTTATAGATACAGACATACACGTATGTGTACTGTATAAAAAGTATCTCAAACTAAATGTGCGTGCTGCACAAAAAAAAAGTAGCGCACATAATTTCTATACTCAAGCATTTAAGGAGATAAAAGAGTGTTACATTCATGCGCGCAAAATTAAACTCAACATTAATTGTGCAGGAATTTCGCATGAGCAAGGACGAAAATAAAAGAAATACAAAAACATTAAAAAAAAAGGAAAAACAATCCAAAACAATTTAAAAAATAGAAACAAGCTTCACATACCAACAAACGCAAAAACAAAAAATTAATTTAAAAATAGCTGCGTTCTTTAAAAGGCATTCATCCGGTTCTAGGATTTTACATCGGCAAATGAGGTGAGGCTACATTCTCCTGAATACTTTTCAGTTTGCTTCCGCTGGCACTTAAGCGAGTACAATAACTGCAAATAGACACTCAACAATAAATTAGCACGTTGCTTGATTTAGTACACTTAAAAAATTTTATAATTTTAAAAGTAAATACTTAAAATTCCATTAAAAAAGTTAATTCTTTAAAAAATGGCGTTTTGGTGCTGAACTGCTTGCTTATCAGCAAGCGTTTGCTGAACATCTCGAAACAATATTTCAGCCCCAATCGCTTGTGAGACCGAGCTATGTTTTGGAGACGGTTAATTTTTGGAATTTCCTTAGCCAAATGGAACTTTTATTTGTGGCACATAAGTCCCCAGCTTTTAAGATTGCTAAATCTCCTGTTTAAGATGGAATGGATAATAAAGTAATAAAAGCGTTACCGGTGAGTGTATTTTGTTTTTGACAATGTTTGACAATAAAGTTCTTCGTCTTCTTCATCTTGTTACGTTCTTCCGACCTATAGTTCGAAAGATTACTTCTTGGACGATTGTTATCAGTGCTAGAGAGACTAAACATGCTTCCAGATCATCAATTCGGTTTTAGAAATTAACGCGTAACTCTAGATCTCGAAAATTCATGGATGCTCATGAAAATTTTTAAAATTGTGCTGCTGTTTTTCTTGATGTGAAACAAGCGTTCGATCGAGTCTGGCCCAATGAGTTCCTCTTCAAGTTAAGAAGTTCAGCGCATTTTTTTCTCATTTTTTTTATCTTACCTTTAGGAAAGAGCTTTTCGAATGGTATTAAGAGATGGGATATCTCAAAATTTAGTACTGAGACAAATAGCTAATACTCCTTGATATGTACGAGACAGCACGTTGCATAGTGATTTAAATTTACCAACGTGGAGTTCTGGAAGATTAGTTCCAAATATATGAAACTTTTGCATAATCATCCTAATCATCTTGCCGTAAGTTTATTGGACATTAGCACAACACGCAAAAGTCTCTTAAGGTTTCATCCGCTAGATTTGCCTTTTAGGGACCAATCTATACTAAAATTATAAAGAGAAAATGATTGTTTGTTTGAAATGTATAGGCTCCGAAACTACTGGATCGATTTAAAAAACTCTTTCACCGTTGGCAAGCTACACTATTCCCGAGTGACATAGGCTATGTTTCATTTTAAATTTTGATGAAAAGCTAAATGGGCCGCTCTTTCGATATGATCAACTACCTCCTATTTTCGAGTTTCTCTATGAAAACATTTATTTTTTCTGAATGAATCCAATTAAAATTTCGTAAAATCAATTCTAATGTCCGCCTAAGTGAACACAGTCGATATGGTAAGGATAAGGGCTGTGTGATTAATCGATTTATCGGTGAACAATCGATTATTTTGTATAATCAAGGGATCAATTAGTTGAAGAGTCAATAATTGATTTATCAACTGATTATTTAAACAGTAATCAAGTAGATGATGGGATAGAACAGTATCGGCATTGAGTAGCAAGTTTTTTCCTGGTGAGTAGAAAAAAAAAAAAAAAGGGTTTGCTTGTATCAAAACATATTTTTTGATAATCTTGATTAATCAGCAACAATCGATTTATTTTTACAATCATCAACAATCGATTATTTCCAACAATCACAAAGCCCTAGTAAGGATCTGGCTAATATGACATTAACCCTCCATGCAAATTTGACCAAATTTATCGGGAAATTTAATTTAAGCCCCTGGTGAACATTTAAAGTATTGAAAGTGTTGTGTAGGGTATTTCAGCTTCGGTTCTGATTTAACGAGTATTTTATTGTTTCTTTTGAATATGATTGCTTCTGAATTAAATTTTTAAATAATTTAATTTTTCTTACAGAACAATTAGCGATTTGGTTAAATCGATAACATTTACATTGCAACGATTGCAGATTTTGTCATATACAATACAAAGAAACGTTTTGGAAATGAAACATAACTTTTGCGATTGGCGGAGCACGAACAGTTTAAAATCGTTCGAATATATTAAATCGTAAATCGCAAAATTTTTCGATTCCAGAAGCATGGCTGATAGTCTTGATTTTTGCCTATATACAAAATCCTTCGAGAAAGGGTTGGTCTCTTTATACAAAAAAACCAAAAAAAATTTTTTTCGATGCTTTGCTTTTTACAGCTATTTTTTTAATTTTTATCTGCATCCGGACAAAGTAAAATAAGATTATTAAGCGTAGCTAAATCCACAACTCGAATTTAATAGCTTGGAGTCATACAAGGAAAACAAAATGTAAAAAATTACAAACAATATTCACAACTACTGCAACCAGTTGGCAGCTCTAAATATATTTTTCCAAAATCGAAATATGCACGATTTTTGTTTAGAGTTTTCGCTTGCTCTTAATAGCCAATGGCAATAAAAAATTGTTCAAAAAAAAATCACAATTTTCAAAAGTTTGACATTTTAACAACACTGCTGACAAAATTTTAAATTAAAAATGATTTGGAAATGTCGCTTTTTATTATTGCTGTTTATTATCGCAACATAGACTCCATAAAAATTATCTTGATGAGACAAATCGATCTAGCTGTGGCAAATCGCTCACATAATGTGCCACGCCCACTCTCAAGGCATTGCATCCATAAGCAGTGAGTAGTAAAGTAAGCAAACTGAAGTTAGTTTAAAAACGTCTGAGTTAAGCTATTTGTGAAACATCGGAATTCACTGGACCCGGGAGACAATTTAAAACAAAAATTTGCAGGACGGCAGGACATTTGTTTAAACCCAAAATTCAAGGAAAACAAAGTAAATATACATTGGAAAAGTCTAGAAAAACCCGATAACGTTTAGAGTATATTCTATTTTAAGTAGAATGGTAAAAGGCCCTACTTATAAGAAAAAAAAAAGTCTATTCTATTAAGCGTCAACACTAAATTCATATCGTAACACTAAAATGCTTGGGATTTTATGTTAAACAGTGGAGCAAAATGTCGTGTTTACTAATGAATTTAAAAATCAAGAAGGAGACTACTACGATACGTTTTGAGATAAAATCGACAATAAATTTCGTAAAGAAAATATTCATCTAAGAAAGATGTCGAGTTTTTGTACTAAAAAAGATGCAAACGATTCCATAACTATAACTTAAGGGGCAATAAAAATGCATTAATACCGGAGCCGCACTTATGAAAAACCCGAATCTAAGCTGAAGATCAGTACTGGGAGGCATATACTGAATTATACTTATACTCATAAACAACAATTTTAGAATTTTTTTTTTAACTGCTAAAAATCATCTAAAAAATGCATAAATTAAAGACACTTTCCCGTCCATTGGCTTAACTGAACTAAACTTTGAAATTGTCGATGAAGTGTGTCGAAATCCTTGATCGAATAGAAGTTTAAAATTTAGTTGCGAACTTAGTATCAATCAAATTTGTTTAGCTGCTTCGTTAAACGAGTTAATGCGATAATTAACTCGATTCTTTGAACTGTAGAAAACTCAAGGTTATGAAATTTTAATTGAACTCAACTAATATTTGATTGCATCGGACCATTGACTCTCACACACCCATTTTCGAAATACTATCTACATCACTGATGATCATAAGTAAGCTCTTTGAAATTTCGTCTGAAGATATTTAAGCTTCTAAAGTTAATAGCAGTAATAGGGGATGTTTGCTGTCCACTCCCAAACACCGGAATACAATGGATGACTTACAAACCCCAGCACCTCGTCTACATTGACAACATTTGTCTTCTCGCGCATGCCATGACGGATGTATCCCGAATGGCTTCAGCGCTTGAGAGGGCATCTTTTTCCACTGGGCTAAAATGTCAACAAGCGGAAAACACAAGCCCTCAGTCTCAGTCTTACGGGACCGACCACGAGTAGAGTTGTAATCAAGATGGTTGAGAACTACACATACCTAGCCAGTCTCCTTGCTAAAGAAGAAAGAACTGAGCTGGATGTCTGCAGCCGAATCAGCAAAGCCTGAGCTGTTTTCGGTATGAAGTCTCTCATCTGGCGAAACAACGATTTGAGTATAACTCTTAAGGTCAGACAGTAAGCACAACCATCACCAACAAACTTGAGGTGTTAATTAACCGCTGCTTGATGAGCATTCTCCGAATTCATAGAGTTCCCAATGAGGAGGTACACCACAGAGCTAACGTCGAGCCGCTCAGCAGAAGGATCATGCATCAGAAGTGAAGATGGATTGGCCATTCACTTAGTAAGCTCGTGGGTAACATCATACGAAAAGCCATGCAATGGATTTCTCTTGATGGTAGAGGTTGAAGTAGAAGACGTCCCCGAGAATCATGGAGAAGAACAGTGTCAAGGGAGCGACGAGAAAAACTTCACATACCAGAGTGGAGTCCACTTGCTGCACTTGCAGAGAACAGGACGAGGTGGAGAGCAGCTATAGACGCCCTATAACCCATTTGGGTTTCAGGAACTGAAGAAGAAGAAAGTTAAATTTTTTCCTCGTTTTTTTTTTGCTTCGATATAAAGAAAAGTATCTTAGCTTAAAATATGAAATTATCGAAACATTTCTCAATTTCTTAACTTTAATTTCTCGCTGTGTATGCAATATAAACCATTTCGCTGCATGCGGTCCACACTGCTTACTTTTTGTACATTGTATATTATATCTACTGCTCGTACATTAAATGTTTATTTGTATCTCTATCTACAGCTATGCACGGTCACTTGAATTTATGTCTGTCTCTCTGTTTGTCTGTCCGTCTGTCTGACAAAAGAAACAACAATAAACTAAACCACAACAACAAAAATAAAAAAAATAAATAGTGGCAATTGTATAACTACAACGGCGACTGCTACTTACAACTAATGCTAAGTCAAATAAAAGTGTGCAACTTGATGCTACTTGAAATTGTATCTGAAGCAAAGTTTTCTTCTATCTTTCAATGGCTGCGCATCAAGTAACACTACCAAACTGAACTATGCCAAACTAAACTAAGCACACACACACATATAAATGCCATATATCTTTTTAGTTTCATTCTTACGACGTTTCTTTCAGTTTATGCTCCAATTATAAGCAAGCGGAACTGTTGTTGCTACTCACATACAAACAATAATAATTATTTGTAGCTGCCTATGCTGCTGTGCAGAGCTTATAGGCCCAAAGGCTTAGCTAGTTCGGTCAATCTGTCTACACATACTCGTACATATCTCAAAAGCTTTTTGTGGTTTTAATTTGTATTGTAGATACTTACAGCTCCACTTTTGCTTTTTGTTTGTTTGTGTATTTCAGTTAAATTAATGGCGTCCACTATGAATAACGTACAGCACAACCGGTTAAACATTGTAAAAATAGAGAGTATCTTACAATGGAATGCGGTTGCTATCAGGTCGAAATAGATTTAAGTATCTTCATCCTGTAACTAATTGTAAGTATCTTAAAGTAGTTATTGCATTTAACGAAATTTTGTATATTATATACCAAAGTTTGGCAAGTGAATAACATTTTGTTATTATCGGAAAATTATAAAGTCCAACAATCTTTAGTGAACTATTATAAAAAAAGTTGATAGAAAAAGTTAAACTATTGTGAACACAAACTGGAGACTAATAAATATTTTAGAGTACAAATAACTTTTAATTATGATTCTTTAGCTTCTGCTCTATATAATCTTCGACCAAGGAAATATATTAAATACTACCAAAAGATTATAGTTTTACAAGTTTGAAAGAATTGCACAGCTTGTCACTGTGGCATGCTTCAAAAAAATTTATAAAAGGATACGTTGGAGCCCACCAGTAAGGAGACAAATATTGTTAAAGGCTCAACTCTAGCTGAACGCAGATAAGCCAGTTGATAACATTTTACCGTCACAGAACCAACCATCTTATTATTCGGTACATAACCTTCAAACAGACGAAGCGTCAGGTCAGGCTTAAATAAAAGTTGGTCTCCCTTCTGCCTTTTTGTCTTTTAAATTTCGCGGCTATGTACAAAGCGCTACAGAGCTCGTACTATACATCATTTGAAAGGTCTTAACATAACCTACAAAACGACGCTATGTATGATTAGTTTGGATACTGCGTTCAAAAGTTATAGACGTGTAAACATGGAGTTCACCAACGCCGAAATTCACACTATTTTGAAGTTTTCCTTCGTTCGAGCGGGGGTTCTACAAGAGGGGGTATGAAGTAGCCGTCTAGATGAAAACAGATTATTCTTGATCAGCTTTGGAAGGGGAATCGAACTAGCTATGTCTGTCTGTCCGTCTATCCGATCATCCGTCCTTCCGTCTGTCCTGCTGTCTGACGTATAAGAGAGATTATCTCGGAGACTATAAAAAATAGAGCCACCATATTTGAAACTTAGATTCTCCAGAGCCGTCAAGTGTTCACTTGCAAACAATTTTTTCCATACCCATTTTAAGGGGTACCCCCATACTTGGGTTTTTGCATAAAACGTCATTATTTTTTATTCAAGGAAGTTCAAATTTAGTATAAATTATGCCTTGGATAGTCTAAATGAAAGAGACCAATATGGGTATGTCCAACAAAATTTTATTTACAGCCCCCATACGGAGATATACTCAATTTTTAAGTTTTATATGAAAATTCAACTCAATTAGGTATGGTAGATAGAACTTGTCTTAGCCGTTGCCGAAAAGGGTAAAAAGAAGCGTATCGCATTTGAAACAATAAAAGACGTAAAATTCGGTTTAAACGATTTTTTGATGGCCTTCACACGAAATTTTAGTAACATAAAAACTCGGATATTTAAGGTGACTTTCTATAGGGACTATATGATATAGTGACCTTTTCTTTTGATACCTGTTACACATAGTGTAAACGGGTATATTAAGTTTGTCGGTATGTCAAGTATATACATTCTCAATCAGCTCGACGAGGCGAGTCGATCTAGCTATGTCCGTCTGTCTGTCCGTCTGTTAATTTCAACTCGATTTACTCGGAGACTACTAGAGATATTTAGCTAAAATTTCAAACTTAAGCTTTTCTCGGCAACGACCAGGTCAAGTTTGAATATGAAAGTGCCATGCTCATTTTAGGTATAGCCCCCATACAAATTTTCAGCCCATTTTCGAATTTTTGTATGAAAATGGTTATTAGTCAACAGTGTACAGTATTGACTCCATATTGGGTAAAAACACTTCTAATATCATCCAGTATGACAACCAAGGAGCCACGCCCATTTTTAGGCATAGGTCCCCATACAAACTTATCGATTATTTTCGATTTTTTTTCTGAATATCTGTATTTTTAGCATAAAACTTGGTACCAATATTGAGTTTAAACTTGCGTTGACCCTCTTTCATCCCATCTCGAAGTTTTATACAAGTCACTGATGATAACGCATTTATTATTTGACGGGTATTTAAGCTTAGGTTCCACCGAATTTAACGTTTTTCCTTGTTTTTTTAATGTATATGCTATAATTACCTGATCCATATCAAATCTATACTGTACATATAAATCAGAAAGGTTTAAGTTCCGATTTTCAGGTCAAGCGAATGATTCACATAACTACAGATGGACACACAAAACGACAGACAAACAGACAGATGGACATAGCTAGATCGACTCTCCTCATCGATCTGTTCAAGAATATATATGTCTTATGTCTAAGACGTATGCATTTCCGACAATCTGAATATACCCCGGAGGGTACATCTTAAGGAGTGGCATCTAGTTTATTAATAGAAAGTAGCCAGTTTACGAAAAAAGATTAAGTTTTACAATTTATGTCTATATACATATATATAAAATTGGGTGAATTAATAGCGCAACTTCAACAGACAAATGGAGTGTCTGTCCGTCCACACTTTACAAGATTGGCGGGTCCATCAAATATTCTCGAACCACTTTTGACTTCGTTTAAATGTTATTTTTAGGTAAAAAGAACATTTTTCTGTCCGGCGCTCAGTAAAAATTGACTTTTAAAATAACAACACCTCTACCAACCACCCGTAGCTAGCTTAAGGGTGTTGCATCTTTATCCGGTTTTGTCTAGCTAAATTTGGTTTATTACGATGTCCATGATATTATTATATAAGTCCTATTGTTCAGTTTTAAATCCGCTATAAAATTGTATATACATTTTTAATTTTTTCAACATTTTGTCTGTCCTTCACGAATATTTGGACACGGATTTGAGCATTTCATTGAGTTTTTTCTAATTTTCAGGTGATTTTCTTTAACAGAAGAATGATCTTGATTCTCAAGTTTCTTTTCGATTTTTTCATTTTCCGTTTCTACATTCACCACAGGCTTATTTTCGTCGTGGCGTGTATTTCCGATGTTATAATCACCGAAATAGATAGAAGAGCGTCCACCTCCAGATGGGGCAAGGATTCGCACTGATGGCCGATCGTTCTTTTCAAAGCCGATGATGCATTTCTTGGAATACATGCTTGAACTTAGCAACTACAGTTTTATAAATCACTGTTTCACACTTTGTACAATTTTTTTGAATTAAAATCTAGTTTTTTGGCTACGAATCGAAAGATTATAATTTATTAATTTAAAAAAATTTCCCGAAGTGGCATTTCATCATTTGATTATATTACTGAAAACAACTAGATCCAGATTTTTTTTTTTTTTGTAAATTTAATATTAAAAATGTTTGTTCTATTTTATGAGAACTTTTATTTTTTTCTGAATTAATTATAAAAACAGATTTTTGCTATTTTATGAAATAATTTCACTTAAAGATTTCAAAGAAATTAAAGGTGATTTTGTGTGACACCCCCTGATAGTAATCATTTATTGAGAGAAATTAAATCTTTCATTTAAAATGTCATGTCAGTATATTTGTTTTTAAAATGACTCATTTAATCGTCGAAATTTCATTACAGTTCCAAAACGTTTTCAATGAAAATTTGCCGTTTCTTCTGATAGATAAATTGAGAAATGCTCAGGAGAGAGTCTAGTTTTAGAACGCTTCGAAAATGGTTTGCCTGGACTGGTCTAGGGTATATACTATATATTATAAACCAGACTCAGTTGCCGATTTTTAAATCATTTTGGTCCTTTGTAGTTAGTTAACTCTACTTGTTGTAATATTTAGCTTTATTCCAATCCAATGGTGAAATAATGGTGTCTTGAGTGACGCTTCGGATATCCAAGAAGATCTTGTTCTAAATTTTTAAACGTCTGTGAATACTATAAATACTTTCATATGGTACACATAAACTTTTTTATACCCTGTACGCAAAGGGTGAAAGGGTATATTAAGTTTGTGCGAATGTATGTAACACACAAAAAGAAGGCTAGACAGACCATATAAAGTATATATATTCTTGATCAGCATCGAAAGGGGAGTCGAACTAGCTATGTCTGTCTGTCCGTCCATCCGTCCGTTCGTCCGTCCGTCATGCTATCTGCCGTATGGAAACGATTAATTCGGAGACTATAATAGAGGTAGAGCTTTAAAATTGAAACTTAGACTCTCCTAGGACGTCAAGTATGCGCCTACAAACGGTTTTTCTATATCCCCATTTTAAGGGGTACCCCCATACAAATCTACCCCCAAAATTTTGGGTTTTTGCATGAAAACGTCATTGTTTCTAATTCTAAGAAGTCTAAATTTTGTACAAATATGCCTTTTATAGTCCCAACGAAATATCCCAATATGGGTAGGATCAAAAAAATTTTAGGTATAGCCCCCAAACAAATTTATCTCATTTTCAAGTTATATTAAGATATATAAAGATTGGGTACAGGGTATCTTGGAGTCGAGCATACTTGACTTCATCGTTCTTTCTTGTTTTTTTGTTCGCCCTGTGAAATTGGAGTCTATTGCCCCATTTTGGACTTATCATTGAGCACGTAGACCACACCCTCACTGAAAAATCCAATTGAGCCCCGAATAAAATATGCCTTGGAGCTGCACATGGGTTCTTAAAAGCCTTGGTCTTTACAATGGAATATTATGATGGTCCCAGCTTTTCCTTACTGAAAATGCACATTCTGGGCCTTGCAGTGATCTATGGCTATCTAAGGTTACTTTTTCAAAATTTCGCCTATTTCAACTTCTTCAGTGAAGACATTTCTCTAAAAGTGGGCTTTTATTCAAATTTTCGAACCCAAGAAAGCCATAATCCAGTAAAATCTTTGATAGTCTAAAAATTTGAAGCTCCAAGCTCTCTACATTTTTGGAGCAGCCAATGAGCTAAACTAAAAAAAACCATGAGACATGCCAAAAATAATACTTAAGGTAAAATATGTCACGAGAAAGCATATAGAAAACATTAATCTTTAAATATAAATATCTTTCTCCTGATAGACTCCAGGCGATCGGCCTGCAGAACAGACGACCAAAGACAGAAAGCTGAGTAGAGGAGCAACAAGGCGCTTTTTGGAATATTTTGACCGGAGGCGTAATGAGGGCCTAATGGCGGCCTTGAAACAGGAAAACCCATACCGTTGGAATGATTAAACGTAGATACTTGAATTTATATTTTAAGTGTGTTCAAGGGATTTTCGAAATTTGCAACTGGGGATTATTGGTCTACACAAAATAGAGTTTTTGATCAACTTTTTTTTTCTTTTAAAATTCGGGGTTTTGAAAATTTTGACCGTGGGTTTTGAAACAGGAAAAGCCATATTCTTTGGAATGAATAAACGATGTGACTTAAAAGTGGGCGCACTTAAAAGATGGTTAGAAAATGTTTGAGGCGTGTTCAAAGGATTTTCGAAATTTGGACGAAGGAACCAAAAATAGATTTTGGACGAATTTGTATTTAGTCGACAAGCTAAATGTAAAAAACAAAAAAAAAAATAACTTTATTGATTCTATTGTTTTTCTCACTTACCCTTTCCGACTTATAGTCGATCCAAGTGATAGATTTATTTAATTTTCTGGGATTCTTCAGCTTAACTTAAAAGCTTAACTTAAAACTTAATAAGTCGTGAGTATTATTCCGAAGTTGGGAATTCATTTTGCAATGATGTCTGTATTGCATTCAGAAGTTGCAGCACACAAGATCAATAAAATGTATAAAAACTTGTAAGGTGCATTTTTGAGTTTAAAAAAGACTTGTACGATCAACGCCGCCCATACTCTTGTTGTATTCCCTGACGATTCTAGGAACTGGAACTTCCACATACCTTTTCTCATTTTTTCCCAGCGTTTCACGTGTTCAACTGGGCCATATCCGTAAGCTGAAGATGCAAGAATTACCGACTTTGAATCCTTTCATTTCACCACAACAACATTGTCTTCACTAAGACAAAATTCCTCCATATCACCCACTTTTATGTGTTTCTCATTCGTGAAATGTATGTTTTTTTATTTTGTTCCTCATTATTGTTCCAGAAGCATAGATTCCATGTTACAACAGGAGCTTGTAGTAGTAGTATTATTGTCGTGAAATACCGATCAAAAAAGCAGTTTGGAACCTTTAGCAAGTGTTTCAAACCAACGCAAAACTAAGTCTGGTCCTAAGCTCAAATTCGAGCATGGTTGTAGTGTAGTCTTGCCTTGTATAAATATGTTTAAAGCCTCATCACATTATCTATGAAATTAGCTGTCTGTTTAGCATAGTCAACTGACACAACATCTCCCTTACTTTAAATTTTCCAATAGTTATGTTATCGTTTCCACAATGTAAAAATTTTATGCGTCAAGTTTGAGTTTTACCAAAGTAAATGAATTAAATTGTATCAAACTGTAATTTTAAAATCAAACTCATTGCAAATGGATTTTATGCAAATTTTCTAAATTAAAAAAAAAAAAAATATATTAAGCTCTTTGCTTACAAAAAAAAATACCCTTCGCATATAACAAAGTATTAGACAATTTTAATTTTGTTATATAACTTAATCAATATGGAGTGAACTCGTTAAGTTGATTGCAAAATTAATCGATCTAGGCATAAACATTCATTAACTACTTGATTATATCATAACAACTAGAGTTTCTACAATTTTTAGGAACTTCATTTTTTAATATTTTTTTTTACTTTTTTAATTTAGTCGCCCTTCCACTTCAAATTCCAAATTAAGAGGTTATCCAATAAATGTGTATCTCATAAACATTAGGAACAACCTATTTACAAATTTATTTGTCTCCCGTCGAGAGTGGTCCAGTTGCTGACTAACATCAATAGGATCTTTGACCTATGCCACTTTTTCATCTCAATGGAAATGTGCAGAGGTTATTATGATCCCGAAACCTGGGAAACCGGAACATTAAGTTGCCTCCTACCATCCAATCAGTCTGCTGTCGATACTCTCGAGAGAATACTTTTGGCTAAAGTGTTGCCGTTAATGGAAGAAGGCAATCTGATTCTAGACCATCAATTTGGATTCCGGCGGCATCACGGTACACCTGAGCAATGCCACTGCGTTGTTCAAAAGATTCTCTGCTCCATTGAGGAAAAGAAGAACTCCTACGCTGTATTTCTGGATATGAAACAGGCGTTCGATCGGGTATGGCATGCTTGACTACTCTCCAAAATCAAGCTCCTGCTTCCGGCTCCATATTACCTAATACTCAAATCATACCTACTGGATAGATGCTTCTATGTCAGGTGTGAGATCTCCAACTCGAGGATAGAACGTGTAAGGCTGGCGTTCCTTAGGGTAGCGTGCTGGGCCCGATCCTATATACCCTCTTCACAGCGGATCTGCAGATCGTAGGCTCAACTGCATCCCAGTCAGCCTTCATGGTCCTCTCCTCCAAGTGGTAGACGAGGTGAGGTGTTACCTGGGACTCATCCTAGACAGGCGTCTAAACTGGCAGGCTCACCTTGAGGCCAAAGGAAGCAGCTAACCATAAAGTTAGCTAAATTGAACTGGCTACTCGGCGGGAGAACTGAGCTGAGCTCTCGAAACAAAGTACTGCTCTACAAAGCGCTGCCTAAACCCATATGGACCTATGGCATCCAACTATGGGGGACGGCAGCTGAGTCTAATGTCGAAATCCTGCAGCGTTTCCAGAGCAGGCTGCTCCGCAGGATCTTAAGTACGCCAACCTATGTCATCCACAAAGTTCTAGTTCTATGCGAAATGAAATTCGTATATTTGGAACCCGCTACATCTCTATCTGAAACATCATAATAATCAGTAAGCGATTAACTTACTTGACAACAGCCAACGCACAAGGCGTCTCAAAAGAACTCACCTCCTGGACCTACCCTTCAAACCTAAATTGAACTGGTGAAATTGTTGTTCTTCATTATTTTTGTTGACTCACCTCTATAATTGTAAAAAAATTTAATTCATATTGCTACTAGGCTAATAGGCACCAACCGGTGATGTTCCCTTTTCATGTGATGTATTATTTATTGAAACAATTTGCTTATTTAAACCTGAAAAAACTATTAACGCTTTGGTTTTGCCTAAGTCAATGAATATTTGTTTTTATTTTTTTTAGATTGAAACAAAATGTTCATTTGCAATTTTCGAAACAAAAATACACATAGAATTAGGTTGCAAATATTTTTATGTAAAATAATCTTCAGTTTTCAAAAATTTCAAAAACGGGAAACATACACAATTTTGCAATATTTCTATTGGCAATATTGAGGAAATATTAAAATCCGATGTTCAGAGAGGAAATCTATCGAAAATGTAATTATTCATGTAGCTACTCACACACACACACACCCACACATGTTGTGTATTTATAACATTAAATGGAGTTAAACAAATACAGAAAATACTCATACGCACTGTTATGCGGAAAGCGAATAACGTATACGCAGCATTGAACGGAAATGCGTAACTGTTCAAAATGGCGGACATTGGTAGTATAATTACATCGATATGTGTATGCGTATGTGTATGCGTGTGATTTACGTCTAATTGATGATGTTGCCTATTGAAAATTATTACGTGGGCGTGGCATTCCATGGCATACAAGTAATCGAGGCAGACATCGAACACAATAAATTTATTTAATACTCGTACTCGTATACGCGTAAGCGGGTCATTCATTGTATACACTTTTACTCAAGGTCATGAACGGCTCGTGTTTTATTTTACACAGTTTTTGTTGTTTTTTTATCTTTGTTGTTGTTGTTTTGCCGTTTTGCCAGAAGCACATTTTGTTGTTATTGTTTATTTGTTTTTCGTTCTGTTCGTCGTTCGCGTTCGTTCGTTCGTTCGTTGGTTGTAACACTGTCAAATTGATTCATTCAAGCGTTTCCTTTGAATAATTTGCGCCATAACTGAATTTATTATCCCTTTAACTCCAACGTTACTTACTTTTTTTCCTTTTTTTATTTTGCTTCTTTTTATTTTTATATTTTTTGTTTCGCTATATTTTGTGCTGAAGGCCACGAATTAAATACAATTACAGTAAATGTAGCCGGTTTTGTAAGGGAACTTTAATGTGAATCTAAAATTATGTAGATTTAAAATTTTTGCTCTTAATAGTCTAAAATAATAAAAGTTAATACCGTAATGCTTGTAAAAATTTCGCTTCAATAGGTCCTCCGAAAATATTCAAAGTAGGCTCATACCCATTTATTTGCAGCCTAAAACATTACAAAAACAATTTATGTAGAATATATTTCATATATTTCAACAGTATTGCTGTGTATTAAATTTTTATATGTATTGACAACTCTGTGATATGAAAACTAGTACAGACCAAAAACAGGAGAGTGAAAATGAGAAAGAAATATTAAAGATGTCATTTTTAAAAATGTTTCCTGTCTAATTTATTTAAAATTCAGTTTGCCCATGGGATGAAGTTCAAAAATTTTACCTGATTAAATGCCTGATTTGCCCGTGTGGTGTGCGGACTTTCAAGAATATCACCACAGCAGGCTCAGCTCAGAGATGTCATTTTTAAAAATGTTTCCTGTCTAATTTATTTAAAATTCAGTTTGCCCATGGGATGAAGTTCAAAAATTTTACCTGATTAAATGCCTGATTTGCCCGTGTGGTGTGCGGACTTTCAAGAATATCACCACAGCAGGCTCAGCTCAGAGGTTGGTTCGCAGTGGGTTGGCCCCTCAACCGGATCACAACTTCAAACCTTAAGAACACACGAACTCTGAATAAGACGGCTAGAACAAACAAAACTACTTAAGGTGGCAGACACAGAAGTGGAAATCCACCCGTGGTGAATTTCGCGGCAGTGGCATGAATTCTGGAGGCTACAACTACCGTTAAATCTGCTACTCATGATAACAAACCCCGGAAGAGATTAAGGAACACGATTTAAAAATACACATCTGGAACGCCCAATCCCTTAGGGATGGTGCAACTAAACATGTGATTGACTCTTTTGACAAATTTATGGCTGATATTATAGCTATCCAGGAAATGCGATGGATAGAAAAAGCAACCTGCGACATCTATTACTGTGGCCATGAGAGTCAACGCATATTTGGATGTGATTTCGTGGTTAGTAAGAAAATAAGTGGTCTCGTCTCCAAATTTACTGGAGTGCATTGCCTCGATACGCATCAAAGTAAAGCTCTTCAATACTAGCTTAGAGAGACCACTTCGGCATCCGACTGTATAAACGATCAGTGGAAGCAACTCATTAAGTACGGCAGCCAAAGAGGTTGTTGGTTATACTAGACCTCGGAGGCAAACTTGGTACGGTGACTAATATCGCACTGCTACGGTAGAAAAGAACATTGTCTATAAGCGAACCCTGCAATCGGGAGCAAAACGATTTGTTATTGAGCGATATCGAGAAAAAACGGAGAGAGGAAAAACGCGTTTTCAATCGCAAAAAGAAAGACCTAGACGGGCATGAGCTGGAGAAATTTGAGATGGTGTGTGATAGAAAGCAGGCTCGAAAATCCTATCAAAGAAGAAAATTTGTATCGCATTGAAGGAGACGTCGTAGACCCCAAAAAGTATATATATTCATGATCAGCTCGATGAAACGAATTGATCTAGCCATGTCTGTATGTCTGTCTCTCTTTATTTCAATGCGATTTACTAGAAGACTACTGTAGATATATAGCTGAAATTTGAAAATTAAGCATTTCTTGGGAACGACCAGGTCAAGTTCGAAAATAAAAGTGCCACGGTGTAGCACCCATAAAAATAACCGCCCATTTTTTTTTATTTTTTGTTTGAAGATAGCTTTAATGCATATATTTACTCCAAATTAGGTAGAATCACTTATAATGTTATCCCATGTCAAAAAAAAAAAATGTACCATGCCTATTTTTAATTATATCCCCCATATAAATTTACTGCCCATTTTGAAATTTTTGTATGAAAATGGTTTTTATTTAGGAATGTAATGACTCCAAATTGGGTTGAAACAAGGAAAAACGTTAACTTCGGTAGAACCGAAGCTCAAATATCCGCCACATCTTGGTTTAGTTTATTTACGATCATCCGTGGCTTAGGAAAAATGTGGAGCCGAGATGGCTTGGAGTCAATAGTCCGATACAACCCAAGTTTATACATAATAATGGAGTAAAATTTTAAGCGAATCAAAGAATAATAAATATTTTCTTAAAAAAAAATTAGAAAATGGGTGGTGACTTTGTTTGGGGGCAATATGATTAATGGGCTGATCCTTATAATATCAGTAGAGTGAATATAGGATGATATTAAATTTATTTTTACCCAATTAGAAGTGAATACATACATAAATAAATACTATTTTCAGAAAATTTCAGGAAGTTCATATGGGGCCTATACCTTAGTTTTGACGTTAGAAGATATTAAAAGTATTTTTACCCAATTTGGAGTGGATACATTTATGAATAAAAGCTATTTTCATACAAAAAATCGAAACAAAACAGTAAGCCTGTATGGGGGCTATACCTAAAAATGGGCGTGGCACTTTCATTTTTATACTTGTTTTAGTCGTTACAGAGAAAAGCTAAGGTTCGGACAGGCGGACGGACGGAAAGACGGATATGGCAAGCTCCATTCGTCTCGTCGAGCTGATCAAGAATATACATACTTTATGGGGTCTACGACGTCTCCTTTAATGCGTTACAAACTTTCACACAAACTGAAAATACTCTTCACACTATGTGTGGCGGGTATAAAAACACTCCCGATATCATCCAATATCAAAGCCAAGATACCACGCTCATTTTTAGAGCACTACACAAAGTTATCGGTTATTTTCAATATTTTTTTTTGAATATCTTTTAAATTTAATACCAATATTGCGTTTAAACTAGAGTTGTATTAGTCCATTTATCCTCTTCCATTCCATATTTTCTATGGCGGTTATACCCTAAAAAGGGGTGTGGCACATTCGTTCTTTCAGGTCAAAATCTCTAAATCTTTTGACATGCTCGTCTCGTCAAGCTGATCAATAATATATGTACTGTATGGCGATGCCTCCTTTAATGCATTACAAACTTTCCGACAAACTTCACTTTATGTGTGGCGGGTATAGAAACATAAAGTTGGTGGTTAGTTTACATGATATCTATAAGCTATAGTGACGTGATCCTTTCACATAGGCTGACATTAAAATAAATACGAATTAATTACTTGTTTATATAAAATGTATAAGACGTGTAGAAACAAACAAACAGACAGACGGACAAGTCTGGTAAGTCTCATCGAGCTGCATCCTTTAATGCGTTACAAACATTCTAACTTTTGCCTTTTGGTTCTGAACTCATCTTTAGTAAAATCTTCAAACCGATTTCACACCGATTTCTTTTTACCGGTTAGAATAGTTCGGCAATCGTATGTAGTCTATATTTAAAACGCAATGGAAACATTGTTCCGCAGTTTTTCGATAAATTCTTAACGCGATAACAAAACGCGGATCAGTGGATATGTAGTCTAATAGTCTTTTTTTCTCTGTTCCGAATGGCTCCTGTCGTATATTTATAGAAATTCCATTTGCAAAAAAAATAAAAATAATTGTTGAAAATTAAACAGTTTATAAAAGGGTGTCCCAGAATTACCGCAAGATTTGCAATAAAGTGCTGGCAACCCTAACGTTAATTCTGAGACAAGCGTTAATTCTAGGATACCCTTTATGAGCCAATATGATAGTTTAAAAAGAGGGAATTAATCATGAGTAATCAATTCATAAATCAAAACTGCGTAGAAACGTGAAGCATTTAATTTTTATTTATAAAAATTTTATAGATTTGATCAATGCTAAATGTACAACTTTTCGACTTAGTACAACGGTGTAACATATTTGTCGATCTAAATGCAAAAACAAAACAAAAAAAAAAACAAGAAAAAAACAAAACAAAGTAAAACTCGGGCGCACATTTCCGTTTCCTTTTTCAGCACGCAATCAATTTTTATTTAGTTTTTTTTGTTTTTCTTTTTTTTTCTATGCTAAAAATATCCTTTACGATTTAAGCCATTTCGATTTAGTTGCTATTTTGTATATGCGAGTATATTATTACTGTGTTTTTTTTTTTGTATTAATTGCATGAATATATTTATTATTTAATTGAACTAAATCGAATTTTATTCAAGAGTCGAGACAGAAAATGTTTAGTTTCGTATTTGTTCGTTTGCTTGTTTGTTTGTCAGTACGCCGCCAATTTTAATTGAATTTCAATTGATAGCAAAAAACTTTCCATTTGGGTCACAATTCCATTTTAATTAATTAGATTTGATAATAACGAGATTGCATGAATTGTATTGTAGAAGGCGTTACTGTTATTGTCAAGTAAAGTTTTGATACTAATGGATTTGTTTCGAATTCAGTTTTAGCAGACAGACGGACGGACGGACGGACGGAAAGATAAATATACAAGCAGACAGAGCAATTCATGTTATGTGAGTTCGTTCAAAAATTGTGTTTTAAATACATTTCAAGGCAACGCCGTTCACTCTCGATACGTGTCACACCGCAGAAACTGTGTGTTCTCGGGGCAAATTTGCAATTATTGCTGTTGACATTCGTACGAAATTATTTGCTGCTGTTGCTGTTGTATAGACAAACGGAAATAACATAAAGTGCAAAAACAACCGAAAAAATAACAACATTCTGAATGAGCTGAATGAAACAATATAGGGTGTTTCAATAAGATTGGTTGAAACTAAAACATTATATTTCAAAGAATTTAAAATAAAAAATTTAATGAAGGTATTTACATTATCTTGCATTAGTGTAATTATGTAACATTGCACAAGAGGCAGTTGTGCAAAACTACACAATTTTGTCCACACTTTGGTTTAGTTGGTCCAATTGCTCTCTGCTTATTTAAATTAACAGCTATTTAACCTGAGTATTAGCAGCTTTTGCGTTTGGGCTGGGTGCTGTAAATGTTCGTGTTTGTTTTGCAACACTGTTATTGCACTGTTGCAAAGAAATTTTCAGTCCGATCTGTGTAAAGCTTCTGTGAATAAAAAATTTCTCTCTCGTTCTATCTCTCTCTGAGAGTAATTTGATATCCAAAAATCCAAGATGAAAGCTGTCACCCTAATCTTAATTAATAAATTGAAACACCTATTATATGAATAAACAAATGCATTCAACGATATACTTGTAACAGTTGGCATTACAAGAATAGCCAGTGTCAAAGTGTTGCTTCATTCAAAAAGAACGTTAGAATGAGGTGTGTAACAAGCACAACTGTACGGAAGAGCGTGAAAATCATGCAAATGCGAACACACACCGTAATATGTAGTTAAATACACAAACTGAAATACTAGAGTTACTTCCGGAACGTACAAATAGATACATTTACTTATGACACATAGAAACAAAGAAGCTAAACATAGCGAGGCAATTGTAAAGTTTGTTTAAGAGACGGAGACAATGTTAATTACATAACAAAAGTGTTGGAAAATGCTCGTTCCTTTGACTCTGCAAACATGTTTGACTTGATAAAAACAAAAGCAACAACCACAAAAACTAAAATAATGACAAAAACTGTAATAAATGTAACTAACTTTATTTTTCATAGAATGAAACACAAAAAAAAAATAAATAATTTCACCATTTAAACAAAACATAGCAGACTGGAAAACATTTGAATTTTTAAAGTTGCATCCCTTGGCAAATTCCAGTCAAAATTATTCTTATATAAGGCTTATATCATACCATACCATAATATATCATACCATACCATTCAATAGATTAAGAGCTTGACGTTATGTCTGTGCCGCGGTCAGAAGACAAGCAAGTAGTCAAAGCGAAATTGAAGGGGCGCAAAGAGCCGACAAAAGCCTACATTCTGCACGTAGGGCGGAATGAAGACAAGGCGGGCTTCCAAAAAGGGAAAAATGGGTACTGCGACCATAGTAGCTCTTTGGAACCCAGACCCAGTATGGTTCGGTTATAAGTCTAAGTACATTGATGAGTCTGAATCTGATTATGAGTCTAAGAATGTTCTTCATCGAGGAAAGTCTGGTAGGTTAAGGGGTCAAACTGCATGAATCTGTGTTGAGCCAGTGCTGAGCATTTACTTAAGATGTGTGAGCCGATCTCATCATCTTCCAAGATTTACACTCTTGTTCAAAAGATAGACCCATTTTATTTAGATGGAGTCTCATTACTTTGTGACCTGTAAGATACTAAGCTGTCAGTTTTAATTCAAAGCGACTGAACCGTCTATCGAGTTTCAGTCCCAGGAACTTGGCTGTGTCAGAGTGTTCGGATAGGTGAGCCGTTCAGCTGAGCCGGGAGGCAGTCTCCTCTTCTTAAGGAAAATGATATTTTCGTGGATTTCTCCGGGTTAACCACTAAATTCCATCTTTTTAGCCAAGGGTTTAGCGTATCCAGCTGCATCTGGAGAGTATCAGTGGCAGTTTAAGGATAAATGTCGCTAACTAAAAAGGCAGTGTCGTCAGCATATGTGGCAGTTATCAGAGTAAAATCAGGAATTGTTGGCACGGCAGCAGTGTATAGGGTGTATAGGAATGGGCCCAGGAACACTTCAATCTTACATTCCTAATCGACGAACTCTCATCTCCACTTTTCTTATAGAATTTTCTGCCCTCAATGTATGATTTAAGCAGCTTGTAGTACTGGGCAGATAGTTGCGGCCAATGTGCCAGACCCTGTCGAAGGCTTGCTTGACATCTAGAAAAAGTGCCATGCATTAATTCTTCTCCTCAAGAGCTTCCGGTATCCTTTCAAAGATCCGGTGTGCCATAAAATTACCTAAAGCCGAACTGGTGACAAGAAATCAAATCGGTCTCCTCCATTATTCATCGTACCCTTCGCAAAAGTATTTTCTCAGCTACTTTGGAGAGAACCGCCAATAAAATAATCGGACGATATGAGGCAAGATTGGCAGCAGGTTTCCCTGGTTTTTGAATTAATATGATTTCGGGGCATTAACACTGAGTGGGGAAGTGACCAAGCTGGAAGCGCTTGTAAATGATATTGAGGAGAACCAAGATTCCATTTGGTGGCAGGGATTTGATAAGTGGCAAGTCCATTCCATCGTTTCGCGACGCATCTCCTCAGACTCAACAGATGGGAAAGGGGCGCCATTTGACAGAGTACGACCAGAAATTGGTCATCTGAATCCTTTTAAGAGCATCTTGCAAAAGGGAGAATATGCTTTGTGAAGGTAATCGGCAAAGGCTACTGCCCTTTCGATGTCAGAATGGCAGCAAGAGCCGTTAACATTCTTGACAGCCCCCTTCCCTTTTTGTGTTGAGGGTGGCCTGGCTGCACATCTTCCAGACACTGCTCCAGGGAATGCTTACAGAGTTCGTACCGAATCTCCTTAAGTGCTTTGGTCGCTCTATTGAACACTGCCTTATCCCTGGGGTGAATTTTTAAAAAATCTTTAATATCTATAAATAGACTTAGTCTGATGCTTGAATAAAATAAAATCATATTTTGTCGACCTGTATTATTGATGCGCAACAAATCAATTTTGTCACGGTGTATAGTGCTCGCAAACTCCAAAATTGGCCAAAATCCACACTCTCTGAGAACAAAATTGCGGATGCAATTTGTTTTTTTATTTAAAAGTAAAGTAAACAATCACTATCTTTGCTGCTCATATTTATGTTACAATTATGCGGTCACCATTCAATCGTTTCAATAGATGGCGCTTTCGGTGAATTGCGCATTTTGATGAATGAAGTGACTGGCAAATGTACATGTTCGGTGTTCATGCGAACATGAATGATAAAAGCAGCAATCACTGATAAATGAACAGTTTCACTGTTCGCGAAGAGCGATACACAAAATCGCCGATAACTGATCATGTTCGCTGAGGTACAAGAAAATTGCAAATCGCTACTTTCAGACGAAGTGCGACATTGCGATTTTTAAATCACTGTGAAAAAATCACTGAAAGTGACAGACGTTCGATTCGTCTCTTCGAACTGATCAAGAATATATAAAGGGTGGTTAAATTTCAAGGGCCGATGTTGATTTTGAATAAAACGCGAATTATTTAGGAAATTATTGACATTTCTTTTTATTATGAAATATTGGTATGACTCAATTATGTATGGAACAAAATATCGGCCAAATGGCCGCCACGGCTTCGGCGGCACACGTCCATCCGATGGTCTAAATTTTCGATGACGCTGAGGCATAATTGAGGTTCAATGTCGTTAATGTGCCGAATAATCTCATCCTTTAGCTCTTGAATTGTTGTTGGCTTATTGGCGTACACCTTTTCTCTCAAATAACCCCAAAGAAAGAAGTCCAACGGTGTCAAATCACATGATCTTGGCGGCCAGTTGACATCGCCGCGACGTGAGATCATTCGGCCATCAAATTTTTCGCGCAAAAGAGCCATTGTTTCGTTAGCTGTGTGGCAAGTGGCACCGTCCTGTTGAAACCACATATCGTCCACATCCATATCTTCCAATTCAGGCCACAAAAAGTTTGTTATCATCTCACGATAGCGAACACCATCCACAGTAATTGCCTGGCCAGCCTCATTTATGAAGAAGTACGGCCCTATGATGCCGCCAGCCCATAAACCGCTCCAGACAGTCACTCTTTGTGGATGCATTGGTTTTTTGACAATCACTCTTGGATTCTCATTCGCCCAAATGCGGCAATTCTGCGCCTCATCACTGAAGATGATTTCCTTCGAAAATTGATCATCCTCTGTTGCCATTTCTTGCCACCATTCTGACCATTGATGACGCTTGAAATGGTCAAGAGGCTTTAGCAAGTCTTTATGCATAATATTCATCAACGACGAGCGTGAGAGGTGCAATTGTTGGGCACGACGACGAGTTGAGTTGGACGGCTCTTCAGCCACACTATCGCGAACAGCAGCAATATTTTCTGCAGTACGAGCTGTACGAGCATGCACTGGTGTTTTTACATCTCCTACAGACCCGGTTTGCTCAAATTTTTGCACGATTTTTCCGATTGTACGCACATTTGGACGATTAAATTGACCTAAAAAATCACGAAGTGCACGATATGCATTTTGATTTGAACGCCCATTTAATAACTTTAACGCGTTGCTCGATTGTGTATCTTTCCATGGTTCAAATTAAGTTAGACTGAAGTTGAGAAATGTCAAAAGAAATGCAGGAAAAAACTTGACGTTTAGGTGTGGTTCACATTCAACATCGGCCCTTGAAATTTAACCACCCTTTATATATTTATATAGAAACATTATATGATCTACAATGCCTTCTTTTAAGTGTGACAAACTTGTATAACAAGAAAAACAGTTAACAATTGTAATTCAGAATTCTTTGAACTCGCATGTCGTGTATTTATCAAATTTACACCTCGATACTAATTTTTACCAATTATTTAATTTGAGTTTCTCCAAGCGTTAATTATTGTTCAATCTATTTAATATTATAACCATTTAAAATCATTTTGTATTTCGTTGTCTAAACTTCAAATGTCACATTTAAAATAATATTCAAGCAAAGTGTAAGTAAACAATAAATGGCATTTATCTACACTGAAGCGGTTTATTAGTAGCTATCTTTTAAATTTCAGATGCTCGCTCTCTAAACTTTTGTATGAACGAGTATAATTAAAACGAACATGCAAACACACACACAAAGGCCACATAATACGATTTGTTGCACGCAATAAAATACTTTGTGTAATTATAAATTAAAATTTATGTCTGTAACAATGCACGCAGATGTGTCTTTATGTATAATATTTTATATATTTATAATATATGTAGTATATATGTATGCATCTATTTGCAATATAGCTACATAAAGTTGTTAATCATATGTAAATATATTATATTATATAAGATGGCAAATAAACAAAAGCCTACGGCTATTATAGTCAACACTAATAGCATAAATAAAGCTCAAGTTAAATGCTGCTGCCACATATGCATGTATGCATGCCTCAGAATTTTCTGAAAAGACAAAAGGTAATAAGGCATTTTTCATGCAATTAAAATAATGTATTTCACACGAATAATATTAAGTAACAACAACAATAATAATAATTATAACGAACAATGAGAGAATGCCTGTTGACAGCCTTTAGTTATGCAATACATATTTTATTTATGATTGCAATAAAACTGCAAGCATTGTAGTAAGAAGAAAATGAAATGAAACGGAAATGAGATATTTATTAAACAAAAGTAATGAAGAGTGTGAAGTAACTTAATTATAGCAGCATAAAATATATTATATAATAAGAACATAGAACAATAGGTATTTTATACCTTAAGGCATTAATTATTAATGGAATATAAAATAGGAAAGCCTTTAGATGAAGAAATAGAAGACGAGTAATAAAATAACAAGCCTCACAAATGTTTGTAAAATTAAAAGCTAAGCTAACCAATACGGCTTGAGTAATATACATATACACACACACACACACACACACATATATACATATATGAATGAATATGTATTTTGTACAACTTGTTTTCTAATTAAAGAGACAAGTAGTCTAGTAGATACAGCTGAGATTTTAAGCAATGTATTGTGTAACCGCAGCCTTGTATATAAGATACATTTTGTAGCTACATAGATACATACATACACACACACACATGTATAGATATCAAAAACATAGATAGATATACCATATAGACAATGAATAGAAGATGACTTTGTAGCTAAAAATGTTTCGTAAAATTTTCTGCATTTGACAAACTGACTGTGTAAGCCCGCATACTGTGACAAACTAGCTAAACGTATGAATGAGCAAATCACTGACTGAGTGACTGACTGACAAACTGACTGAATGACCATAGGAAAAAAAATGTATTTGTTTAATATTTTTAAAGCATTGACTGCTTATACAATGTAGTGGTTTGTAAATTTCAAGTTTGTGGTTTTCTAGCAAAACCAAAATGTTTAGAATGTTGCTTCGTTTAGCTGCTGTATGTGACATTTGTCAAATTCATCGTTTCTATGACACATTCACATTTAAATAAAATATCATCAATACGCGTAGAAACATAGTTATTGTGGCTTCACGTTAAAATATTGAAATTTAATATAATCCTGTTGGGATTTAAATTATTTCAGTTCTTTTATTAAAATTTGTCTCGAATTTTTGTTAAATTTTTACGAATTTGGGGTTTAATATTTCAGTATTGAAACTAAAGATATATAATATAGGGTGAATCTATAGGGTAAACCTGACTGACTGACTGATTTTAGATGATCGGCCTACAGGCCAAACGGCAAAAGATACAAAACTGAAATTTTTTCTGTAGATATACTTATAAGTCTTATCTTTGGAATGAATAGAATCTGGACGCAATTGAAAGATGCTTAAAAAATATTTTACGTGTGTTCAAGAGATTTCCAAAATTTGGAAATGAGATTTAAGGTTTTTTGGATTTTTAGGTGATCACTAAGACGTGATTTGGAAAAATGTTGCAGCTTGATATAAGGCGCATTCGAAAGTTAATTTAAAAATTATGTATGAGGTGTTCCAGGAGTTTTTGAAATATTGATTTGTGGCCCACCGATGGACACAGAATCTAAATATTAATAGTTACCAAAAAAACTTTTTTTTAATTTTTCCTGTATTTTCAAAGTTCAAGTGACAACCTAATCAAGAACTTGGAAAAATTTTATTTGGGGGGTCAATGAGAACATTGAAACGGAAAAAGACATATCTTTGATAGGAGAATACCGAGAAACTTAATAATGGACGTGTTTTAAAGATGGTTACAAAAAATATTTACGTTTTTGAAGTTTCTCCAATAATCTGGAGACGTTCTATAAGGCTCTTTTGGGTTCAATGTTTGTCTGGGCGACTATGTTAATTTATTATTCGCATTAAAGGAGGCGTCGGAGACCATGTCGATCTTTTTTCCGTTATTAAGATATATACCTGTAATTAAACTTAAGCTTTTTTGGTCCTAGGCAGTTTGAATGTCAGAATCAAGATGCCACGCCCATTTTTTAGGTATAGCCCCAATACAAATACGAGGTGTGTTCAAACATTATCGCGAATTTGGAATTTTCGCAGGTTACGTATATTCGAATTTCGATTTTTTTTGTAGCGTTTTGTTGGTACTCATGTCTCTCACTTATGCCGACAAGCTCGGCCATTTTGAATGTTCACTTAATTGTTGACAGCTGCTTTGCTTGCACGTGTTTTGGATCGTCTTCGATTTTTACAATACACAACATTTGATTGGTATAAATTGTTGAAAGAAGGTTGCGAACGTGTTGAAGACGAAGAGCTCCCTGATCAACCATCGACCTCAACGGACGATGCTCACATCCAAAAAGTAAGAGAATTAGTACTTGCACACCGTCGATTAACTATGAGAGACATTGCTGATGAAATTGGCGTATCGAAATTATCAATTAATACAATTTTGAAGGATGTTTTGGGCCTCAAACGTGTCAAGTCTCGGTTGGTACCAAAAATGATGATTTTGTTTTAAAAACTGTACTGATTTTTCGGGACTTTTTTGCAAAAATCCAACCAATATCGTTCCGCAACCACCGTATTCGCCTGATTTGGCTCCTTGTGACTTCTGGCTATTCCCAAAACTCAAGAGAAGACTCCGGGGGAACGCGTTTCGAGTCGATTGAGGAGATAAAAGCTAAATCGAAGAGGGCGCTGATGGCTATTCAGGAAAGGGACTATTTGGCATGTTTCGAGGATTGGAAAAAACGATGGCATAGGTGTATTTTATCGGGAGGGGATAACTTTAAAGGGGACAAAATAGATATTCATGACTAAATAAATAATTTTTGAAAAAACACAAAATTCGCGATACGTTTGAACCCACCTCGTGTACCGCCCATTTTCGTTTTTTTTTTTAATAAAAAATTTAATATTTCTGAATGAAATCAATTACAATTTGCTAAGATCAATTCCAATGTCTACCTAAGTGAATACTATCGATATGGTAAGGATCAGGCTAATATAATTTAAATCTTCCATACAAATTTGGCCAATTCCATCGTGAAATTTTATCTAAGTCCCTGGTTAACATATAAACTATTAAAAGTGTTGAATGACGGGTATTTCAGCTTTGGTTACACCGAAGTTAACGTTTTTTCCTTGTTTTAAACTTTTTTTTTGTTTATTTCGAAAATCAATATTATCTGACTTCGCTTCTGCTACATCCAAATTCACGATCGATTCATGTTTTTTTACCGCAGCTCTTGTTATGGAAGGTTCGTGCTTGAATTTCAGCTTATTTCGTGATTTCTATTACCTCATGTTCATCTGCTAGATATGATCAAAAACATTAAAAAACATTGTTTTTTGAATTTTAAAATCCATTTTTCTAAAAATATCGACGTGATGGTCATTTTGAGAACAAATTCGTGCTTAGCGATAGAATATTTATAATTTTGTCTTAATCAGGTTTCGACCTATGTAATAAATCATACTCTAATCATACTTATTTTATCGAGATCATAAGCAATATACATTCTGTATTATAGGTACTCGGAAACCATTTTCTTTCATTTTCGTGGTGTGGTTCACTCTGAGTTCCTCCCGGACGTTTAAACGTTTATTAATGATTTATTATTTATCCGTTTAAAGAAAACGGCCGGAATTGTGGAAGGACAACTCGTGGATATTTCCAAAATTAATAACTTAAAAACGGAGCACAATATTTAAGTTCGGTTTTTGCATTAGCCTTTTATAACCATTAGAAGAAAGGCGGGCGTGGCACCGCATCTTTTGTTAAAAAATCAACTTATTTTTATTAAATGTAATTTTTGTATTTATTTGAAAAAACTTAAAAAATAACCAAAGCGCATTCGTCCTGCAGTACTGCAATGAATAATAATTAAAAATAAATTGCAGGTAATGTGTTTTCTATACACTCCTTTTATAAAAATTCAGAATCTTCGATTTCCAGTTCAATATTTCATGGAAATTCTAAAAGATTTTCAATTTCAAAGAAACTGCTTTGATCCTCCGATGTGTTGATCCAAAAGCAGAGCCAATGCATCATTATGATAGATAGCTTCTAGCTTTTTGATCGGCGCAATTAATGCTTGGCACATATATATCGCTTATTCCGAACATTTCGAAAGAATAATTAAAACACTTCCAAGGGTTTCTGGCCTATTCTTTCACGCAGCCACGCTACATTGTCTTGTTCCGTTTTCGGATGACTTGCGCGTCTTCTGTGTAATCTGTTGCTTTGAGCTGTGTATGGCAGTGTTGGTCAACCCACTGGCTTCAAGTTCCCGCTTAAATATACGACTTTTTGGGAACCAAGCAAATCTGCATGATTGCGCAGGAACTGCTTTAAATAAGATTTGCAATTCTTCGACATGGTGCTCAAGCGGTAGCAAAATTTTCTGCTTTAAGTTCCCAATTAATATTAAAAACAACGTCCTCCTTTGCGTTTTTCCACTCGTTTCACTTCACTTGCAGAACAATTCTGCATTGGAAAATTGGACATTAGGTTCCAAAAATTTAAATTGCACGTAAAGTGGTTAAAAGTGGCTTTTTTAATTACAATCATTTGAACGAGAATTAAATACTCCACAACACACAATATTTTTCATAAATGGACTCCTCTGGACTCATTTTGAAAAGTGACACTTAATGAATGAAAAATTTTCGTTTGTTAGACTACTTACACTTTTACATTATTGATTTTTTACATTTGACACTCTCAAACACATAATACATACCACACTGATTCAAACTCACTATAAATTTTTTTAATTTTGATGTAATATTTCACTTTTTGGCACATTCTAATTGCAAACGAAACCTAAAAATACCCAATGAAATGCTTATAACATAAAATCACTTCAATTTTCGTTACAACTAAATTTCACAAAATGTTACGTAATGTGCTTTTGAATATGCTTATTAAATTTTCGAATTTAGCCGATTCAGATGAATTCATGCATTTAGATATTAGTTTCATTAGTTTAATATTCATTAATGTTGCACGTAAATGAATTTTCGCACATATTTGTTTACATTTGCATACATACACTTGCCTAATAAAATATATGTTTTTATGTAAATATTCCATGAAACTTCTCTTTTTGATGCATCGATTTTTTCCTCTCCGCACCGCACATAAGTCTGTTGAAATGTTTTTTTTTTGCGGTATTACATAAATAAGCATTAAAATGAGTATTTAATGTATTTAAATGCATTTGGCATGATAATCTGTCGATTTAATTGTTGTACAAATGCAAGTTTATTTTAATAAATAGTTTCGTTGTATCTAGATACAAGTGAGTATTTGTATCTGCGTGTGTATTTGTATCTGTGTGCATTTACAATTTATAGCGCATTATAAAGTTTACATTTGTTTTATTGGTTTTTGATTGGTTGCTATTTGCTAATATACGAGTATGCATACTTTAAATCTATTGAAATGTGTGAGTGGATAGAATTAATAAATTTATTTATGAAATAAATACTGATTAAACTAATAAAATAATAATTGCTTTAATTTATTTAGGCACGAAACCAGTTTTAATCAAACATATTTACTTATCAATTAAATAAATTATTCGTTTACATCGAGCTAAGAATTTTATAGTAAATAACTTATAAGTTATATATTTGCCTTAGGCTAGATTGAATTATATTTTAGGTATAAATTATTTTTATTTTAGTAATAAGATTTATCATGAAAATGTATGCTTACAATTAGCCACAACTCCAACCGTTCATTCTAAGAAAATTGATTTTTTTTTTTTTTTAAATTATTCATTTATGTTGAAGAAACTTTAAACATATTTATGAAATCTAAAAAACGTGACAAGACGTTAAAGTATTAGCTTAAAGTATTATAAGTTATGTCACTATTGGAGTCTTTAGCAGCGTAGGTAGATCATCTGGGTGGAGTCTCTTGAGGCGCCTTCTGCATGTGTTGATAGCGAGAGCCGAAGCCAAAGGGTTAATGTGATCACGTAGCATTGCAGATAGATCGTAGAGTCTTATTTTGCATTCTTTGTACACGCTCAATATGGGGTTTCGAGGCAATGCCCCACAGTTGTTTCCCATATCTCCACGATGGCATAATAACCATTTTATAGATAAGTAGCTTATTGCTAAGCCGTAGTTTACTGGCTGGACGTAAAAGCCAATTCAGTTTTTTCAGTTTCGCTCGACAAGTTCCAGTTATCATAGATATGTGGTGGCGCCAAGTAAGCCGTTTATCTAATACCATTCCCAAATATTTGACGAAGTTAACTTGATGGATATTTACATTGTTGAGTGTGATTGCAGGGCAAAAGCCTCTTTTCAGCGTGAACGTGCAGTGTGCAGATTTTGAGCTGTTTATTTTAATGTTACAACGATTAGCCCAATTAAGAAAAAAGTCCAAAAACTCTTGAAGGTGTTCTGAAGCTTCAACAGGGCATCTTGATTTCGCCATAATTACCGTATCGTCAGCGTATGTAGCCAGCAACATGTTATCGCCCACCGGTTTAGGCATGTCTGCAGTATATAGAGAGTAAAGAGTTGGGCTCAGTACACAACCTTGAGGTACTCCAGCACGTATTGGCCGTATCGTCGAGTTAACATCCTTTATAGCTACCTGGAAACACCGACCAGATAAGAAAGTCTTTAGGAGGAGAAAATGAGCTGAAGGTAAGTACGTCCTGATTTTTTGCAACAGTCCCTCATGCCACACGCGGTCAAACGCCTGCTGCACGTCCAAGAAAACAGCGGAACTGTAACGCTTCTCTTCATAAGCGTCTAGGATGTGATGTACAACTCTATGAACTTGTTCTGGAGTGCCATGTTGGTGCCTGAAACCAAACTGGAATGCAGGAATAATACTTCGCTCATTTAATATAACGAGAATTCTCTCTAAAAATATTCTTTCAAATATTTTTTCAAAATGTAGGCAGTAATCTTATAGGTCTGTATGAATCAACTTGACCATCAGGCTTGCCCGGCTTTAGTAACATTGTTATTTTAGCATATTTTCATTGAGATGGAAAATGACCAATTCTCAGTATGGCATTAAATAACATTACTAGGAAAAGTATTCCTTGTAATGGCAGTGCCTTGATAGTCCTATTGTCAATGCCGTCGTAACCTGGAGATTTCCGCGGTTTTAGCGCCTTAATTTGCTGGTTAACTTCCTCGATTGTGACATGTCTAATATTTTCGGTGTGTGAGCAGAGAAGTGATAGCTGTTCCAATGTGGAGCATACATCTGAATGAAAAGCCAAATCTAATGGTTTGAAAAGATTTTCCAGATCATCTGCAAATGTTTCGGCCTTCTCCTCCACAGAACGGCACCACTCACCGTTTTGCATTCTGAGCGAAGTGTTACGCAATGGCTGTCTCTTTATTTTGCTTGTGAATCTCCACATGCTATAACCGTATGGCTTGTCTGGGTCTGCATTGCGGAGCATATTATCGAAGAAGTCGCTTTTAGCTTCGAACAACACTTTTCGCAAAACAGCTGCAGCCCTTTTCCAAGTTCTCTTATCCAGTTCATCTCGGGTTCGCATATACCGTCGCCTAAGTCTGCGCTTAAGCCTCACAAGTTCAAGAATCTCATGTGTTAAAAGTGGCTGGTGTTGTGTATTTGGACGAGGCTGGCGTTGTTCAAAAGTTGCAAAGTCCGCAGCTTCATAAATATTGCGTAGAAACAGTTCAACAGCGTCATCAATGTCTTCAGCACTTTCAATCTCCATGTTAAGATTTACAAGCTGCCCTAATATTTATTTGAACCGATTTATATTTGCATAAGATGGCAATAGTTTTGGTTTGGCATGCAAACATTGTACGCCGACAGCAAAATCAATTATCGAAGGGATATGATCTGAGCTTAGTTCTGCCATAGCAGTGATAGCCAAGCTTGATGATGAAATCCCTGCATAAATTGCAAAATCGATTGCAGTGGGAGTTCTGTTGCTATATGGAAAGTGTGTAGGCGAACCAGAGGTCAATGTCTGCAAATTTGAATTCGCCACAAAATCAAATAAAGTGTTTTCTGAAATAAAATATTGGTAAACGGAATAACTTATAAAATAAAGACACTTCTCTATATTAATTGATTTAATTTATTAAGAATTAATTCTACTATAAACTGTGTCGAATGTTCTTTTTGAAGCTGTAATCGGAAATTACAAAAAAAAATGGTACGTATGGCGAATCTAGGGGCACAAAATTAATTGCTCATCAAGGATTAAACGGATCTGCTGATTTATCGGATCGCTGATTACGAATCTAAAGTCGAATCTAAATGGCGGATCCAATATGGTAGCGAAATTATTAAATAATTATTTGATTCCTGTAATTCTTAAAATTTCTTTAAAAAAAAAACTCCTTCGAAAGCTGCTTTTCATACTGATAACCGAGACCTGTAATCAATCCTTTGGTGGATAACTGTTTGATTGGCTTGTAACAATAGATAACATTGAGGATGATATTATTTTTTTTTGTGCCTTGTTAGGTTGTAAAGAATTCAAAGGACTATTCATATTTGTCATTTTGACGACTGGATTAGGATTATTTATTATTCCTTGGACAATGACGTCATCAGTTGGCCGGATTGCTTTAATTTTTCAAAACTACCTCTATGGGAGGAAATTTGCATGGGTACTATGCCTATAAATAGGCGTGTTACCTTGGTTTTGACTTTGAATATCATAAGAAATGTTTTTACTAAATTGGGAGTGAATACATTCATAAATAATTACTTTTTTAATACAAAAAAAAAAAACGAAAGAAAACGTAAAGTTTGTATGGGGGCTATACCTAAAAATGGACATGGCACTTTTCTCGAACTTAACATAGTCGTGGGATTTTACATTCCGACTATAAAAGGCATAAGTAAAATTAAATTTAGACATTCTAGAATTAGAATCAAAGAAGTTTGTATGCAAAAAAATTAAAGTTTGGCGTAGATTTGTATGGGAAGTACCTTTTAAAATGGGGCTAGAGAAACACCGTTAACAAGTGACCACTTGACGGCTTTGGAGAGTCTAAGTATATTTGATACTTGGTAGTGATGGTGGCCCTATCTTTTATAGTCTCCGAGTCGTTTTCTTGCGGCAGACAGAACGACAGACAGACAGACGGACAGACAGACGGACAGGCAGACGGACAGACATAGCTAGTTCGGCACCCCTTTCAATGCTGATCAAGAATATGTAATGCTGATCTAGAATAGTGTAAAACAGGTATATTCAGTTTGTCGGAAAGTTTGTAACGCATTAATGGAGGCATCGTAGACCCTATAAAGTATATATATTATTTATCAGCTCGATGAGACGAATCGATTTAGCCATGTCCGTCTGTCTGTCCGTCTGTTTGTTGCTGCCCGATTTATTCGCTCAGTTTTAAAGATATTGGGCTGAATTTTAAACTTAAGCTTTTCTAGGTCCTGCGTACTTTCTATGTTAAAATAAATGTGCCACGCCCACTTTTGGGTATAGCTCCCATTTAAACGTACAACATTTTGTCAAGTTCTAATAAGAAAAAATGTATTTATAAAGCGAATGGCTTCAAATATGGTAAAAATGTTTCTTATACCATGCCAAATCTTCAGTTTAGGATTGGTTCAAATCGGATCACGTTTTGTTTACTATTTTAAGATAAAATTTAATACAAGAGCTGAACACGAAGATCTATCAACGTCAAATGATGTGTAATAGGTATCTAAGCCTCGGTCCAACCTAAGTAAACTTTTTCTCTTGTTTTAAAGATATTTTATCTTGTAAGTTGGCGAATGTGATATAAATGAAAGTTAAGATTGTGCTGCGAGTTTGATTTACAACGATTCAGACGCTATGCAATAGGCACTAGGGTGAGTTGAAAACCAACTGTTTCGAATTCGACTTCGTTCAAATGTGTGTTGTATCTTTGGTTAGTATCACCTGTAAAAAATTTCACTTCGATCAGACATTATCTTTGGTCTCCACAGCGGCGTTAAAAATTGCGATAAAGTGACACAGTTCCTTAAGATTAGGCAATTTGGCAAACTCACTTCCTGTGTGATGTGAAGCGAAGAACAATATCATAGAATCACAGCAAAAACCTTTATTAACTAAATTAGGCTTTGGAAGTCCTTCGCCCTTCTATCAGATCATCATTTTAGGAAGAAGGCTCAACATTCAGTGAAAGTGACTACCCACCCACTTACATGGAATCTCACTCCTACTCCAACTAACAAATCATAAGAAAGCTTTGCATCTTTAAAGCCGCTAGCAAATTCTTTGATCTAATTTTAATTTTATATTTTAAACCGAGAAGTTATGGTACTTCTTTTAAAGCCTTCTCTTTTTTCCTGACCTTTTTTTGAGGCGCGTGTGACAATTTGCACAGAGCGCTTGTCTGCCTGTGTTTGGCAGAGCTAAGAAGCAAGTTTTTGCTTGTACTTGCCCATAGAGTCAATGACCGCAATATCTTGCTCTGGAATATAGGATAGAGCAGGAGGAGCAGTTACATTGATCCAGAGAATGAGTTTTGAATAATGTTTTCCTTAAAATAATTTTATGAATATTAAATTTTCCATTGCTCTCAGTCTGACCTTGTTCAACTTTTTTATACCCTTTACGCAAAGGGTAAAAGGGAAGGAGGCAAGATAGACCCTAAAAAGTATATATATTCTTGATCAGCGGTGCAAGGGGAAGTTGAACTAGCTATATCTGTCTTCCATCCGCCTGTCCGTTCAATTCAATGAGCTATGGTAGTAAAACAAAACCGATCTTGCAGTCGAGCATACTCTACTTCAGTGTTCTTTCTTGTTTGATAATATCAACAACGTATCTCATTGTTTGCTGCCCAGGATCAACGAGCATTACCATGAGAAAGATATATGCAGTGCAGCTTCACTCAATGTTTTGGTAAGAACCTATACCCACTTCTGGTTCTCCATACGTGATATCTGCTATGATAAAATTATTGGTTCTAGGAGGGATGAGCCAGCATTATGGATCTCTATTCTCTAAACTATAACGCGGCAAGCAACGTTGACATATATCCCAGAGATATTTTTGATCAGTAATGAGACATTCTGGGTCTGGGTCAGTTAAGTCAACAACTATTTTCCTAAATTTCACCACTGGTTTCTGGTCACAGGTCTTATTTGCTTCCGTATAGAAGCATGAGATGTCTAAAAAGAAAGTTCATTAGCCGAACTCGAAGGAAGTGGTTCGAACCATCCTAATATACACGTCCACGTGTATTTGTAGACTCTACATCAAAAAGCTAGAGGCTATCTTACTTATACAAGTTCGCACAAACTAATTAATCTCGGATAAATTTGTATACAGATTGTTATGTGCTGTGTTTAAACTTAGCTCATTATTTTACTAACTTCATTTAAGGGAAAGAGAGAGAGTGAGTGAGAGAGCTGAAGAGTATTATACGTTATATTCCAACACACTCAACTACATCGCAACTTTCTTGTCGCTAGTGTTATCGTGCAACACACAAACAAACTTCCGGCTTATGTTTCTATGTAGCTACCTACATGTAGCTCACGTATGTATGTGTGCACTGCCAGTACCTGGCTGCCTTCATACACCGATACTTCCGGTTTTATGTCTGCTTCCTTTGCATCTAACAAAAAAAAAAAAAAAAACTAATGTAAACTTTCAACAAATCAGGCAACCTAGTTTCTAGCACAGTTTTTTCCTTATACACTGTAACAACTTTAATTTCTTCAGGTTTTCTTTGCATAGCTAATTTAAACACGTCGTGAAGGCGTATACGTAAGAATTATGGCTTAAGGTTTTATAAGCCGTAACTCTATCCATGCAAACATATCATATATAACATAAAATCCAATAAAAAAGCCAGATTTTTGACATTTAAAAGGTTTTTTTTTCTTCTTTTTATGGAAACGATTTTTATTGCGCAAATTTATTAGTTGCGCGCTTTGTCTTCAACTTTCATGAAGGTCTCATTTTTTTTTTTTTTTTTTTTTTTTGCAAATTTTCTTTTAAATTTTTAATGCCTTCTGGTCCGACTTTCTACAACTCGCATAAATCTGAACGTATTTTAACGAATGTTTTTGCAAATCAGTTCATAATGCTATTAGTGGGTACGTTCAAATGCACACGGCTTACCTTGTTTTAGTACTGAAAAGCATTGCAGTCGTTGGCTGTAATAAATCAAAATTGAAAACTTTGCAAAAGTGATTTAGTTGCAAAATATAAAATGTCAAAAAGCTAAAATATGAATACACATTTTCTTTTTTTAATAAAGCGAAAATTAGACGAATTCTAGTAGAAAAGTTAAAATCATGGAAAATTATATAATTCAGTGTTGAAAGTTTTACAAAGATTTTTAATCGATTTAATTTATGTGGAAATTGCCGCTGGTGTAAAAAGCTGTAGAGCTTGCATGGAGTAAATAAAGTTGAGGGGAAATTTATTTTAGAGCTACTTTACTGATATCGCTACTAGTAATTCATGATTATGATTTGGTTTTAGGTGCTAGAATACAATAAATTATACTGAAATAAATAAGTTCTTTAAATGTTGAAGGGCAAATCACATGCCTATTACGTTTTAATCCTTGAACAGTGGATCTAATGAGTGAAACATTAAAACTCGTCTTCGAGTTGTATTCTTGTCCAAAAGCTGAGAGAATAACTGCTCTGGGTCTGTAAACCCAAGACCATGCTATATGGGGTAGTAGCGTGGGGTGAAAGAACAGACTAGTTCACAACCAAAAGAAACTGGAATCACTACCAGGGCTGTGTGATTGTTAGAAATAGTCGATTGTTGAAGATTGGAAAAAAAATTAATTGTTGTTAAATAATTATGATTATCTAAACAAAAATTTAATACTAAGAATAAGTAGACCCCTTCTTTATGGCTTCTCACTTCAAAAGCTTGTTAGGACACATCCCCTGGTTTCTTATCTGCATATGATGAACTCATGCTTGTGTTAATCAATGCCGCGAGTATCAACTACTTGATAATTGTTTGTTGATTATTCGATTATTCACACAGTCCTAATCACTTCAAAGACAAGCATGCAGAGACTTGACACCAATAGACACAGAATTGAACTCGAAGATGAGAAGCGCACACATTCGCATTTTGGTAGACAGAAACAGAACTGCATCGTTTTTGCTCAGCTCATGACAATGTCCATGGATATAACATTGACAAGGACTTCAACATTAGTTGGATAAGCAAGAAAACTTGGACATCTAAAGACGAACCCAAAATGAAACCACACTCCATCAAGTGGTACACAGACGGACTTATCACCAATGAGGATGCCGGTTTAGGTGTAGCTGGCCAGAAAGAGGTCTGTGCACAGATCAATATTGTTGTGGGCTACCTGGGCTATTCCAAGTAATGAGCAGGCAGATGCACTCGCCAGAAAGGAAGCTGACACCTCTCTCATAGGCCCTGAACCTTATTGTCTCATTGGGAGCCGCACCTAGAGATATTAGGCGCATTTGAAAAAGATATAAAATTATATTTAACGTGTTCAAGGCGTTTCTGGAATTTGGACTTGTGACCAAGCGGGGAAAACAGAACCGAAATATTAATTTTATTCTACAATATTATAGTACAATATAGATGAAAAATAGGTAGAAGTGACTATGGGGCACTACAAATATAGGGCATATATTGGATAGCTCACTCAACGCTTGGAACTGCCATTGTCCACTAAACTGCCATTGTGCTAAACTACACAGAAAGTGTTCTTTCGTTTCTGTTTTATCTTCTTCTTTGTGGCTTCTGTAATATCTATTAAATGGTATTTCTAGTCCGGACAAATGCTGCCCAATGGGTCAATGACCACTTAGTGTTGCTGTTAAACGATAAATTTTTTTGAACGTTTTGCGTCTAATATTGGCCAAATCAATCTAACTTTCCTACAGCTATCTAGATTTGTCCAATTGTTTGTGTCCCATAATACAAAGTGTTTTTTGATGGCATAGATTTCAGCATTCAATGGAATCTCCACCTGGACCTGTGGGGAGTTACTGGCTGATCCCCTCCCTAGCCACGAGAGAGAGAGGTATTCAGAATAGAGTTGTAACGACCAGCTGCATTAGCCGATTTTTGCAGTCTCTTACCAACTTTTGATTTGGTGACATGATTTCCTAAAGCCTATATTGCAGCTTGGCTGTGCGAGAAGATGAAAACCGTTCTGTCGCGGACGTTCAGTTCTACGAGCTGCTCAAAAGCTGCCAGTATAGAATAAACCTCCGCTTGAAAAACACTGCAGAGACCTGATAGCCGAAAGGATTTTTTGACGCCCAGGTCCTCCGTGTATATTCCAGAGCTCACACCGAATTCTATTTTGATCCGTCAGTGTAGACTGACAGACTAGAATTGCAAAAAAAAAAGATAAGCCTGCCTTGTCGAGCCGGTTAACTCCACTGGGAGCTTTGACCAAATGGAACTATAGGCAGGAGGTTAAGTAGTGTGTTTAGAGTCTCTGTGAGACAGGTACGAATTGCGAATTGCTTAGTTATGTTGTACTGGTTCTTCAAGGCAGGCCACCAGGCATAACACAAAATGGGGCGGACTACTGGTGTGCAGAGCCACAATACCATCTTCGGTGGTAGACCCCAACTCCTGCCGAAAAATTTTGAGCACAAATAGAAGGCAATCGTTGCTTTCTTGGTCCGTTCCTGTTAGTATGGGTGATTGCTTAGTCAAGATTTTGGAAGATTTTGATTAGGGGTTCAATTTGGGCCTTTAGACCGGAAAAGACATATTTTTGTAATAAGAATACCTATAAAGTACTTCAAAGGAATCTCAATAAAAAGAAAAAATCTTCTTTTTTTTTTTGTTGAATCCGATAGTTGATAAACTGTCGTAACGAAAACTATGACTATCGAAAGTATTCCAGCTCTAATTAAGTTTCGCCTTGTTTTTGTATTAAATAGTTACGTTCTCTGCTTTTTAGGGTGTTTGATGCCTTCTTGTATGCGTTAGAAACTTTACAAAATGTAACAATTTTTTTGCTAAATTTATTTTAAATAAAATTTAAAAACGTATACGTAACAATTTCTGTCTGACACATTTAACTGTTTGTGAAAATTTGGGTACGCATGCTGCATGTATAAAATTTGTGTGTTGCCAATAGAAGTCGAGTTGGTTGCCTGTTTACTTGCTTAGTTGATTGATAGTCGTCGCGTCTCTGGTTGCATATATCAAATCAACATGTTAATGTGCGTACATCAGATCATCAGACAGAGAGACGCAGACAGACAGACAGACTATATAGATGAACTTCAGCCAGACAGTTTCATATTGGCATGAAGAGGTAAAGAGTTGACTATTGGTATGGTTCACACACACACACATACACATACGCGTGCAATTTAAAAACACATTTGTCTACATGACCGAGTCTTTCGGAACCCTTTTTTGTCGTCGTTGTTAGCCACACACACACACATGCAAACACATCCATTCATCCATTTATCCTTTTTATTTTTTTCTCTTTTTGGACTTGTCGCGTTTGACTTCATGACAAAACGCGTTCAATGAATAACCACAACGAACTAAGGGCATCTGATGAGGACAACGACGGCGACAAACCATGAAAGTGCATTAAATGCTTATCAGTCTGGCTGGTACGTATGTGTGTGTGTGTGTGTGTTAAGACCATTTAAAGCAAACACAAACTTGTTCATATGTATTAAAGAGAAGGGCACACATACACAGTTTCATACATAAACATAAAATGGCGTCGCTTATCGTGCGTGTTTGTGCGTGTAAAATGACTTAATTTCCGCGTTGACCAGTTTTAAGGCTTTTGAGGCGTGCACAGCATTTGCAGTGTTTGTCGGGTTTGCGTGTTTGTATCTTTTTCACTTGACTCTGTTCAACTCGGCGTAAAAAATTCAATTTACACAATAAAATTTGAACGCCGTCGTTGTTGTTGTTGTTGTTGTCGCCGGGGCTTTACAATGTAAACGTTAGTAAATTTAACACGCATCACGCGAACTCCTTTTACGATAAACAAGGTCAACAAGTTCGACCGAGCTTATATTTTATGCATTAAGAAGTTGCACACGAGCCATGTGCCAAGATAATTAATATTATTATTTATTTATACATGAGTGAATCAATTTTTTTTTTTTTGTATTTTTAAATATATACAAAAAAAATGAATTTGGTCAACGAAATAAAAACACTTTTATTTATATAAGAATAAAGAATACAATTTGCATAAGATATATTGACAATGAGCTATGCTTACTTACTCGTAGTAAATACATAACTACCTAACCTTGGCTTAGGAGCAAAGCTTGCAAACAACAGTTTACATTTTCTCTTTGAGCAAAGAGTCAGTGATGAACCGTTCACAGCGACTCTTTGATAAGTACGAGGTGTGTTCAAACAATATCACGAATTTTGAATTTTCGCGGGTTACGTATATTCGAATTTCGATTTTTTTGTGGCGTTATGTTGGTACTCATGTCTCTCACTTATGCCGACAAGCTCGGCCATTTTGAATGTTCACTTAATTGTTGACAGCTGCTTTGCTTGCACGTGTTTTGGATCGTCTTCGATTTTAACCTATTCAAAAAAAATGGATCAAAGAACCTGTATCAAATTTTTTTTTCACTGAATGGAATAAATGGAATAAAAATGTTGAAGAAGGCTTATGGGGACCGAGCTCTACCAAAATCAACAACATTTGATTGATATAAATCGTTGAAAGAAGGTTGCGAACGTGTTGAAGACGAAGAGCTCCCTGATCAACCATCGACCTCAACGGACGATGCTCACATCCAAAAAGTAAAAGAATTAGTGCTTGCACACCGTCGATTAACTATGAGAGACATTGCTGATGAGATTTTCGTATCGAAAGGATCAATTGATACAATTTTGAAGGATGTTTTGGGCCTCAAACGTGTCAAGTCTCGGTTGGTACCAAAAATGTTTTTTTTTTAAAAACTGTACTGATTTTTTGTGACTTTTTTGCCAAAAATCCAACCAATATCGTTCCGCAACCACCGTACTCGCTTGATTTGGCACCGTGTGACTTCTGGCTATTCCCAAAACTCAAGAGACCACTCCGGGGAACGCGTTTCGAGTCGATTGAGGAGATAAAAGCTAAATCGAAGAAGGCGCTGATGGCTATACCGGAAAGGGACTATTTGGCATGTTTCGAGGATTGGAAAAAACGTTGGCATAGGTGTATTTTATCGGCAGGGGATTACTTTGAAGGGGACAAAATAGATATTCATGAATAAATAAATAATTAAAAAAAAAACACAAAATATGCGATACTTTCGTAGTTTGCACTCAAAAAGCAACTTTTTCTTTTTGTTCGTTTCGTTGAGCGAAATGAAGCAAAAAGTCTTTTTGCTTATGTATTCATGAGATCATTATTATTTTTTTTTAGTACTCAAATCAATAATGTATACGTTGTGAAATACTCAGGCACTCATGCAAAAAAAAAATTTGCGAATATTTTTAATGAGTGCGACTGTTGGCGTTGAGCCTTTCAGTCGTTTGCTCATTTGCTGAGTCTCAGTGTCTGAGCGTCAATCGAATCTCTCGTTACATGTTGTTTATTGAAAGAGCGTCACACGAATAGCTCCATTTAAAACGCTCAACAGAAAACCAAACCACAAAGAAGCGAAGTCTGCTGCTTAGTAGAGAGAGAGAGAGAGAGAGAGTGAGTGTGTATGTTTTTTTCGCTTATGTTCGTGAGCAGAGCGTAATGAACAAAACGGTCAACTGTTATTTGCAAGCTCTGTTTAGGAGTGATAGAAATGTTCAGAGAATAGCCGTGTTGTTTGCCTGAAACTTAGTCACGATCTTCTTTCTCTTTTATTCAATTTCTCAGTGAAATATTCATCTCGCATGGTTCATCAAATATGTTGTTTAACAAATATAACTCAAAAATCAGCGAAATTCGTTAACTAAAGACATTAACATTTAATTAAAACCCCGTGTTAAAAGTTATATGTATCGGGCTTGGGCTCGGGCTCAAAACTGTAGCAAGAGCCGATTCTTCGATCTCGTAAAACTAAAATAAATAAATACATTTTTTAATGCTTCAATAAAGCATCCCGCACTAAGTTGATTCTAATAGTCAGATTTTTCTTTAATTGCTAGTAAGGTAAAATTTTGTTTTAACATTTTCAAGAGAATCAGATAAATGTCAACACCACACCGATATACTTTATACCCGATATATTTTATACCCGTTACACAAAGTGTAAACGGGTATATTCAGTTTGTCCGAAAGTTTGCAACGCATTGAAGGAGACATCGGAGACCCCATAAAATATATATATTACTGATCAGCTCGATGAGACGAATCGATTTAGCCATGTCCGTCTGTCTGTCCGTCTGTCTCTCTGTCTGTCCGTCTGTCTGTTGCGATGGCTGTTACTCGGAAAGTTTTAAAGATATTGACCTGAAATTCGAAACTTATGCTTTTTGTGCTCCTAGTTAATTTGTATACCAGAACCAAGGTGCCACGCCCATTTTTAGATATAGCCCCCATACAAACTTACCACTTTTTTTGACTTTTTGTATGAAAAAAGTTATTATTTATAAATGCTTTTACTTCAATGTAGGGTAAAAACACTTCTAATGGCATCCAATATCAAAAGAATGTTGCCACGCCCATTTTCAGATATAGCCCCCATACAAACTTAACGCTTTTTCGATTTTTTGTATGAAAATACCTATTATTTATGAATATATTTAATCCAAATAGGGTCATCCAATGTTAAATCTAAGGCGCCACGCCCATTTTTATGTATAGCCTCCATACAAACTAACCGCCCATTTTCGAGTTTTTATATCAAAACATTTACTATTTCTGAATGAATTCTCGCAAAAATTCTAAATATACAGTTCTTTTTAATTCGACCAGATCTACCAGGTCTCGATTTTTTTATTTTTGTCGAACAGTGTTATCGTCGGATTTTATCAATCTCTTCGAAAAAGAATGTGCTTTAAGAATTTCACCTCTTACTACCTGACTACCTGATCATTTATGTTGTACTGTGAATATAGAGAAATAATTTTAAAACAAGGAAAATGTTAACTTCGGTGGAACCGAAGCTCAAATATCCGCCACATCCGTCATCTTACGTAGTTTTTTTTGATAGATTGGAATCAATAGTCCGATACAACGAAAGTTTAAACGCAATAATGGGTTCGAAATAAATAATTACTATATTTTTTTTTTGTAGAGGAGATTGCACGTCACAGCAAAAATTATTTCGGAAAACTTAATATACATCCAAATATTTTGGCAAGAAACTGAAAAGAACTCATCCCTCGGATCTTCCAAACCGTCAATCGTTATGAGGTACTTGTACTGGGTCTGTTCAGTATTAATTTGAATTTATCCCTAGCCAAACCGCATCCTTAAAAAACTATAAAGTCAATTTGTTATGGCAGCTATAAAATTTGATTATAGTCTACAGTTGGACTGACAATAAAAAAAAACAAGGAAAAACGTTAACTTCGGTGGAACCGAAGCTGAAATACCCGTTTCATGGGCGTGGCGTCTTGGTTTTGACCCTGGATGACAAAAGAAATGTTTTTACCCAATTGGGACCGAGTACATTCATAAATAATTACTATTTTGAAACAAACAAGAAAAAAAGTTAACTTCGGTTGGACCGAAGCTTATATACCTGTTACACATCATTTGACGTTGATAGACCTTCGTGTGCAGCATTTGTATTAAATTTTATTTCAAAATACTAAATAAATTAAATATATTCTTAAAAATTTAGGAATTCGCGGTCCGATTTGGACCAATTTTAAACTGAAGATTTGGCAGGGTATAAGAAACATTTTAACCATATTTGAAGCCATTCGCTCTATAAATACATTTTTTTCATATAAGAACTTGAAAAAATGTTGTACTTTTGTATGGGAGCTATACCTAAAAGTGGGCGTGGCACATTGATTTTAACATAGAAACTACACAGAATCTAGAAAAGCTTAAGTTTAAAATTTCAGCCCAATATCTTCAAAACTGAGCGAATAAACCGCGCAGCAACACACAGACAGACGGACAGACGGACGGACGGACAGACGGACAGACAGACGGACATGGCTAAACCGATTCGTCTCGGCGAGGTGATCAAGAATATATATACTTTATAGGGTCTACGATGCCTCCTTTAATGCGTTACAAACATTCCGACAAACTGAATATACCTGTTTACACTAGTGTAACAGGTATAAAAATCGAAAAAAATGGATAAATTTGTATGGGGGCTATACCTAAAAATGGGCGTGGCACCCTCATTTTCGAACTCAACCTAGTCGTTGCCGAGAAAAGCTTAAGTTTAAAATTTCAGCCCAATATCTTTATAACTTCATCGAATAAATCGCATAGCAACAAACAGACGGACAGACAGACGGACATGGCTAGATCGATTCGTCTCATCGAGCTGATCAAGAATATATATACTTTGTGGGGTCTCTGATGCCTCCTTCAATGCGTTACAAACTTTTGGACAAACTGAATATACCCGTTTACACTATGTGTAACGGGTATAAAAACTATTTTCATACAAAAATGGAAACTTGAAGTGAATACATTCATAAAAACAGCGATTCTCATACAAAAAATCGAAAGTGGGTGATAAGTTCGTATTGGAGCTTTACTTAAAAATGGGTGTGTCACCATTACTTTGACATTGGATGATATTAGCCGTAATTTTATCCAATTTGGAATGAAAACATTCTTAAATAACAACTATTTTTATACAAAAACTCGAAAACATCTGGTTGATTTGTATAGGGGCTATACCTAAAAATAAGCGAGGACTTTCTATTTCATACTGATAAAAAAAAAGCTTTAGTTCCAAATTTCAGCATAATATTGTATATTTTAAACTGACCGAATGAATAGCGAACAAACAAACAGACGGATAGACGAACAGATGGACGGACAGAAAGACAGAAGAACATGGTTAGATCGATTCGCCTTGTCGAGCTACATATACATATATACTTTATACTTTATAGGATCTATAACGTCTCCTTTAATGTGTTACAAACTTTCAGACAAACTGAATATATTCTCCACACTATGTGGTTTGTAAGTTTTTAACATTTATTAAAATTTTGGTCCCCAACTGGACCAAATTTCCAAATACCAGAATCAACTTCAACAATTAAAAATCATTTTTATTCATTTTTCAAATGCGATTAAAGTCAAGTCTCTAGGACTACTCATTCCAAAGATATCTCTTTTCTGGTTTTAAGGCCCCATTGAGCCCCTTGTCAAAATGTTAAAAAATCTCGCCTTTTTCGTAATTTAATTCTGTAGTAAAAAAAAAAAAACATAAAAAAATTGAGAAAATTTGGGTCCCCCTCTGAATCACAGGTCTAAATTTTTTGAAACTCCTTGCACACGTTTAAAAACATTTTTCGCCTTCTTTCAAATGCGCCTAATATCAAGTATCTAGTTTTATTCATTATAAATAGGGTTTTTTCATTGTAAATCTCGTCTTTGTGTTCACCTGTATAGTATTTTATGTGTATTTTAATGTTTGATGTGAATGCGGAGTCGATTATTTTTCGATTTATTTCATCAAAGACGGTGATCATCTTTAAATAGTGACTTTTGACTGTTCTGTTCTTCACAGATCACAGAGCAGAATAATAAAATTAAGAAAATCACATATTTAATCAATTTTTATTGTAAAACGAAAAAAATCAATGAGATTTGAAACTATATTTAATGCATTTTGATAAGAAAATTGAAAAAGGTAAATATTTAAATCAAAATAAAATATTTGCTTGTCTAAACGCACCCTAGCACTCACTTTAACATTGTCTAAAAGATATGGTTTATAAAAATGTCTGTCATTTCTCCTTATCGTAATTTCTATGGAAAGCGTTTTCAACTTATCGATAAGCTAATTTTAAGCTGTGATTTTAAATTCGTTTCAGTACCGCTTTGAATGTGCTGCCAAACAGTTCTGCTAAGAAAAATAATCAAAACCTGAGTTTTTTGTGAATTGAAGATTGACCTCGGTCATTAACTAAAAGATTATTTAATTTGTTTTTTCAGTTTTATACAAAAAATTCGGAATAAACTAAAAAAAAAAAACTATGGGAAAATATTGCATTTTATTGCTTTGCCTTCTAGTTCCGGCCTTTGTTTGTCAGCAGCGTAGCACCTCATTGGACGATCTAATAACAGACATATTCGATAATAATGAACCAGCCACTACCAAACCGGTTAATACTCATGAAGCAGTTAGTGATACCGGAAATCAATACAAGTCATGCGGTCTACAAAAAGAGTGTGTACCAAGATTTTTATGCAATGATGACAAAATAAATACTAACGGCCAAAATATCATCGATATTCGCATCGACAACAAAAACGAGTGTCAATATCTGGAAACGTGTTGTGATATTCCGAATAAGGTAAAGTATACATTTTTCGAATTACAATAGGAATTGTTAAAAAGTTTATATTATTTTCTTCAGTCATCTGAACCAGTAATACCAATCGTGATTCCAACTAATCAAGCGGGATGTGGATATCGCAATCCAGATGGAGTTGGTTTTAAGATCGCAGGCGCTAAAAATCAAGAATCAGAGTTTGGCGAATTTCCTTGGATGGTCGGAATACTTCGCGAGGAAACTTTGAATGGAAATCTTTCAAAAATATTCGAATGTGGTGGTGCACTAATAGCGCCCAATGTAGTTTTAACTGCAACTCATTGCGTTCGAAACCAATTGCCTGGCACTCTAATTGCCCGTGCAGGTGAATGGGATACTCAAGCCAAAACTGAGGTGTTGCCGCACCAGGATCTTTACGTTCAAGAAATTGTACTACACGAGAAATACAACAGGGGCTCACTTTATAATGACGTTGCCCTGTTGATTTTAAAAAGTTCTTTCGTATTAGAAGCAAATGTTCAACCTATTTGTTTGCCATCCGAAAATGCCGTATTCGATCATTCCCGCTGTTATGCAACTGGTTGGGGCAAAGATAAATTCGGCAACGATGGCAACTATCAAGTAATTTTAAAGAAAATCAATTTGCCTGTTGTGCCTCGGAATACTTGCCAAAACAATCTGCGTGAGACGCGCCTTGGAAAATATTTCCAATTACACGAAAGCTTCATTTGCGCAGGTGGAGAAAAGGGCATAGATACGTGCAAAGGAGACGGTGGATCACCATTAGTTTGTCCAATTCAAGGTACTAAGGATCGTTTCTTTCAGGCAGGTATAGTAGCTTGGGGCGTTGGTTGTGGCGAAGAAAATGTTCCTGGCATCTATGCCAATGTGCCGCATTTAATGCCGTGGATAAGAGAAAACTCCGTGCCAGAAACATCGATTTCAGCTATTTTACATTTAATAATTGACAAAGCTAATTTTAGTTCAGCCTTAATGAACAGTAAATATAATTTGAGAACAAAATTTAAAAAAAATTAAAAACAGGCGTTTTTATTTTTTTAGCATGTATCTTGATACAATTTTATTCAAGAGACTTTGCACAATTTTACCAAATTGTTTGCAGAAAGTTTGTAACGCATTGAAGGAGACGTCGTAGACCCCATAAAGTATATATATTCTTGAATCTTTAGCTCGAGGACGCGACTTTCTCTCCCCATCCCTCTCTCTCTCTTTTTCTGTATATTTCTAGGCATCTTTTTTGTTGAAGATATAAAGATATTAAGCTGAAATTTGGAAATTAAGCTTTTCTCGGCAACGACTATTATGAGTTCGAGAATAAGAGTGCCACGCCCATTTTTAGGTTTAGCCCCCATACAAACTTACCGTTTTTTTTTCCGATTTTTTGTATAAAAATTGTAATTATTTATGAATGTATTCGCTCCCAATTGTGTAAAAACATTTCTTTTGTCATCCAGTGTCAAAACCAAAATGCCACGCCCTCTTTTAGGCATAGCCCCCATATAAACTTTCAATTTTTTCCGATTTTTCCGATTTTTTGTAAAAAAATACTAATTATTTATGCATATATTCACTCCAATTTTTCTAAAAACATTCTAATGTCATCCAATGTCAAATCAGATGTGCCACGCCCATTTTTTGGTAAAGCCCCATACAAACTTTCCGACCATTTTCGATTTTTTGTATGAAAATGGTTATTATTTATTCATGTATTTACTCCATAATGGGTAAAAACTCTTCCAATATCTTGGTGCCACGCCCATTTTTCGGTGTTTCTTGCATACAACCTTACCGCCCATTTCCAGATATTTTCGAGAAATATGTTGTTATAGATATCTGTTTTTTTAGCTCAAAATTTGAAATTAATATTGTGTGTAAACTTAGGTGACCACTAATGATTACACATAAACTCTTTAAAGATTCGTGTGACGGGTATTTAAGCTTCGGTTCTACCGAAGTTAACGTTTTTTCTTGTTAGTTTGTATAAATGGCAGAAGGATATGCTATGTTTCCTTCCCAAAAAGCATATGTATATTTATATACAATAATATTAACCAGCTTCGAAATTAGTGGAAACCTCAGATGGCCACTTATAACAACGTTTAGTACTGCCATTTTAATGGGTACCCTAAAAATTATATTCAAAGTTTGTTTGTTATTCACCAAAGATACACCACATTCGGTGAGTATTAAAATATTAATCTAAAAATATTTCAATCTGGCTCATATCGGATTATATTGTGTGACAATTTGCGGGAAGCCCCCGAACTCTGGATTCTTGGTCAGCTCGACGAGAAGAGTCGATCTAGCTATGTCTCGCTCACTTTTAAAAATATTTATATAAATGGCCTTACAGCCGATTGTCGGACTTGGCAGCACGAAAGGCTTGGCTCCAGCGGTTGTAATCCAGTGCCAAACGATACCAGTTTGAGATACCGATTCTGCGGATGTCATCTAGGACCTGGACCTCCCAACGCTGACGAACGTCCTCCCTCTGCCGCGCCCCTCCGATTTAATTCTCGTCTCGCTTGAAAACTTCTCTTGCCAGAGCTTCTGTGTCCATCAGTCTTTTGTATTGGATGTTGCTGGCTCTATGTCGGCATATAGCTCGTACAGCTCATAGTTCGTTCGTTCTCCGAAGTATCTTCTTCTCAAATACGCAGAATACCGACTTATCCTATTCTGTCATGACCCATGCTTTTCAGCCATACATCTGGACATGCATTTTAAGCGACTTGTAGAGTTTAATTTTTGCATTTCTTGACAGTACTCTTCTTCGTATTTGCTTACCGAGACCAAACTTGCTACGGTTTGCAAGAGTGATTCTTCGTTTAATCTCCTGACTGGTGTTGTTGTCGTTGTTTAGATCTGAGCCCAAATAGATAAAGTTTTCTACAGCCTAAATGCTGAAGTTCTCTGTACTCATCTGCGACGCGCATTGCCAGCTGGCTAAGACTTCGTCTTTCTCGTTCACCGTCAGTCCCATTAGACGAGACTTTTTTTCGATGTCTAAGAAAGCCCCGTTGACCGCACGATCATTTTTGCTGATCATGTCTATGTCGTCGGCATATGCGAGCAGCATAGTTTCTTTGTAGAAAATATTGCCCCAACATTACTCCAACAGGAGATTGAAGAAGTCACACGAAGAAGTCTCTTGGTGTCAAAGGGGTCGGAGAGACTTTTACCGACTGACAACGCTTTGAGTGTTTGTCAGGTTTGATACAGAGGCGAACGAAGTGCTTTGAAGAAATTTGATTTGATTGGCGCGTCGAAAGCGGCTTTGTGGTCATCAAATGTGTGTCGATTTGTGTCTCCTTGGTCTTCTCCAGAATCTGGCGCAGTGTGAATATAGGGTCAATGGTCGACTTCTTCGGCCTGAGACCACACTTGTATTGTCCAACTATATTTCCTACGTGTGGTTTCAGCCTATTACACAATACACCAGATAGAATTTTATATGCGATTGGAAGGAGACTTATTCCGCGATAGTTTGTGCAGACTACAAGATCTCCTTTCTTAACAACTGGGCACAGGAGACTTTGGTTCCAGTCATCAGGCATACGCTCACCAGTCCATATATTGCACAAAAGTTGATGCATACATCCAATTAAATCTTCGCCGGCAGTCTTAAAAAACTCTGCGGGTAATTCGATATTGTCTTGAAATTCGACACTTAAGCTTTTCTTAGGTCTAAGTAGTCAAAATGTTCGGCCTAGCCCCATACAAATTTTCGATTTTTCTAATGAATTTTTTTTTTTTTATGAAGCGATTTGTGTCAAATGTGGTAAAAAAACATGGTTAAGGTGGGACCAATATAGAGTTAATAGTGTCGCTGATTTTTTCGCAGTGATTTAAAAATCGAAATGTCGCACTGCGACTGAAAGTTATGAATTTCGACATTCTTGTTTCTCAGTGAATACGATTTATTGTCTGCGATTTTGTGTGTCGATCTTCGCGAACGGTGAAACTGTTCATTTATCAGTGATTAGTGCTTTTATCACTCTTCGCGAATCGCTCATATTCGCTTGAATACCGAAACTGTACAAGTTGATACAATTGCCAACCACTTGATTCGTCAAAACGGGGTTTTTTCCCTTAGCCACCTCTATCTATCTTTACCTACCTACAGCCCTTGACCAAAAATTTTGTTTGCATCGGTGGAAATTATTTTTGGTAGCTTTGCACACTGGACGGAAAGTTCGATTTTTTGGCATTAAGTCCAAAAAGTCATGAAAAGCTTTTGTGATTTGGATTTTATATTGAAAATCGATATTCAGATCAAACTTAATCGATAACAGTTCCAAAAACAAACTCCTCAGTGTGCGGTGCTTTAAAATTTTCAATAAAATATAAATAAAATATTAATTTAAATTAATTTAAAATAAAATTATTTTTATTTTCAATTTTTTTTGATTTGTTGTACGCGATTTACATAAACTTTTACTGTAGTTTGGTTTTACTAATAATAGCGTGCGCGTCTACCGCGCGCTGTTTCGGAGAAAAAACAAATGGAGCAGAACTCTATTGCCACCTTAGACGGTATAAAACTACCAATAACTGCATTGGCGAACATTCGGCGTGCGAATAGCTCTGGTGATCTATCTACATTTGGCTCTGCCGTCGATCTGACTATGGACAGATCATCTCAGGAATGGTTCTATCAACAGTCAGCGAAAAAGGCTTTAACCCAACGAAATACTAAAACCTCGAGCAAAAGAGCTAGAAATAAATCGCCACCGAAATCTGCGAAGAAACTAGCAAGCGAAGTTTCTAACTATTTTGGAGCAACAAATCCGTTTGGAATCCTCAATGACGATTTGGAAAACAATTTAATGGATAATCCTGTTGTCAACTGGT